>PVJO010012015.1:0-57054 GCA_004026905.1 Hystrix cristata | reverse complement strand
CTTTTTCCCCACAGCCCCGCCAGCATTTGTTATTGGTTGATTTTTCCATATACGCGGTTCTTTCTGGAGTGAGGTGGAATCTTAACCTTGTTTTGATTTGCATCTCTCGAATGACTAGTGATGTTGAACATTTCTTCATATATTTATTTGCCATTTTTATTTCTTCATGTGAGAAATGTTTATTCATTTCAGTTGCCCATTTTTGGATTGGGTCTTTAAATTTGGGAGGTTTAATTTTTTTGAGTTTTTTATATATTCTAGATGTTAGACCTTTGTCTGATGGATAGCTAGCAAATATTTTTTCCCAGTCTGTGGGTTTTCGCCCTACTCTATTGGTGATTTCTTTTGCTGTGCAAAAGCTTTTTAATAGCATGTGGTCCTAAGCACTGATTCTTTGTATTGTTTCCTGTGTAGTCTGGGTTCTGTTCATAATTTTTTTTCCTACCCCTATGTCTTCGAGGGTTTTTCCTATTCTATTCTCCAGTAAATTTAATGTTTCTGTTTTAATGTTTAGATCTTTGATCCACTTTGATTTGAGTTTAGTACATGGTGAGAGACATATATCCAGTTTTAATTTTCGACATGTGGTTAGCCAATTTTTCCAGTACCATTTGTTAAATAGGCTATCCTTCTTCCAGTGAGGGTGTTTGGCTTCTTTGTCAAAGATGAGGTATTTGAGTGTGTTTGGGGTTGTTTCTGCATCCTCCAATCTATTCCATTGATCCTCAGGTCTGTCTTTTTGCCAGTACCATGCTGTTTTTAATACTGTAGCTCTATAGTATAGTTTTATGTCGGGGACTGTGATGCCCCCAGCTTTTCCCCTGTTGCTTAGGATCATTTTTGCTATTCTTGGTCTCTTCTGGTTCCAGATGAAATTCATGATTGTCTTTTCTAATTCTTTGAAGCATGTTAGTGGTATCTTGATTGGAATTGCATTAAATCTGTATAGTAATTTAGGAAGTATAGCCATTTTCACTATGTTGGTTCTTCCTACCCAGGAACATGGAATGTCCTTCCATTTTTTGATATCCTTTTCAATTTCTTTTTTTAGGGTGCTGTAGTTTTCAATGTAAAGATCTTTTACCTCTTTTGTTAGATAGATTCCTAAGTATTTTATTTTTTTGTGTGCAATTGTGAAAGGTATATCTTTTGTTATTTCTTTTTCGGTGGGTGTATTGTTTGTGTATAGGAATGCTATTGACTTTTGGGTGTTGACTTTGTATCCAGCAACACAACTGAAGTTAGTTATTAAATCCAGTAGTTTTTTGGTGGAGTTTTTTGGGTCTTCTATGTAGAGTATCATGTCATCCGCAAATAACGATAGTTTCACTTCTTCCTTTCCTATCTTTATTCCTTTTATTTCTTTCTCTTGTCCAATTGCTCTGGCTAATGTTTCTAGAACTATGTTGAATAACAGTGGTGACAATGGGCACCCTTGTCTTGTTCCAGATTTTAGTGTGAAAGCTTCTAGTTTCTGGCCATTTAGTGTAATGTTGGCCGTTGGTTTGTCATATATGGCTTTTATCAGATTGAGATATACACCATCTATTCCAAGTTTCTGTAATGTTTTTATCATGAATGGGTGTTGGATTTTGTCAAATGCTTTTTCTGCATCTATTGAGATGATCATGTGATTTTTGTCTTTGACTTTGTTGATGTGGTGTGTTACATATATTGATTTGCGTATGTTGAACCATCCCTGCATCCCTGGGATGAATCCTATTTGGTCATGGTGTATAATCTTCTTGATAATTCGTTGTATTCTGTTGGCCAGAATTTTGTTGAGAATTTTCGCATCTATGTTCATTAGGGAGATTGGCCTGTAGTTCTCTTTATCAGTTGGGTCCTTTTCTGGTTTTAGTATTAGGGTAATGCTTGCTTCCAGGAATGATTTTGGAAGTACTGCTTCCTTTTCAATTTCATTAAAGAGTTTGAGGAATAATGGTATTAGATCATCTTTTAATTTTTTGTAGAATTCAGCTGTGAGGCCGTCAGGACCTGGGCTTTTCTTTGTTGGTAGGTTTTTAATTACCTCTTCAATTTCAATGGCTGATATTGGTTTATTAAGAGTTTGTATGTCTTCTTGGTTTAGTTTTGGTAATTTGTATGTTTCTAGGAATCTGTCCATTTCTTCCATGTTTTCCATCTTGTTTGAGTATAAGTTCTTGAAGTAGATATTGATGATCCTTTGGATTTCTGATGGGTCAGTTGTGACTTCCCCCCTTTCATTTTTTATTGCATGAATTTGGGTCTTTTCTTTCCTTTTTTTGATCAGGTTGGCTAGGGGTTTGTCTATTTTGTTTAGTCTCTCAAAGAACCAACTCTTTGATTCGTTGACTCTTTGTATTATTTTCTTGGTCTCAATTGCATTGATTTCAGCTCTGATCTTAATGATTTCCTCTCTTGTGTGAGCTTTAGGTTTGTTTTGTTCTTCTTTTTCTAGTTGTTTGAGCTTCAACATTAAGTTGTTTATTTGAGCTCGCTCTGTCTTCTTGATGTAGGAGCTCAATGCGATAAACTTCCCCCGTAGCACTGCTTTCATTGTATCCCATAAGTTCCGGTATGTTGTATTGTCATTATCATTTAACTGTATAAATTGCTTAATTTCTTCTTTAACTTCTTCTGTGACCCAGCTGTTATTCAGAAGGATATTACTTAGTTTCCATGTGTTCATGTGGTTTTTTTGGTTTTTGTTGCCATTGAATTCTAGTTTCAATGCACTATGGTCTGATAGTATGCATGGGATGATTTCAATTCCCTTAAATTTACTTAAGTACCCTTTATGGGCCCTTTTCTTTTAGGTTTTCTCCCTGGGTCGGCCCCTTGGAATCTGGTTGGCTCCTCAGTTTACCAGTTATCTCTGCCTGGATTTCTCATAGCTCTGCGACTTTTCTTTAAAATCATGGGTGGGAGGCTTAGGGCCAGGTTATGTAGATGTAAGAATCAAAAGGGGGAGGTCTCGGCTTCAAACACATTATACGCTCGGGCGGCGGGAGGAGCGGCAGCGGCCGAGCAGTGTAGATCTGCAAGGCTCCCGTGTGCCGCGGCCAGCAGCTTCCACATGAGCCCCTCGCACCGCCAAGATGCCCAAAAGGAAGGTCAGCTCAGCCGAAGGGGCAGCAAAGGAGGAGCCCAAGAGGAGATCGGCGAGGTTGTTGGCCAAACCTGCTCCTGCAAAAGTGGAAACGAAGCCCAAAAAGGCAGCGGGAAAGGACAAATCTTCGGACAAAAAAGTGCAAGCAAAAGGGAAAAGGGGAGCAAAGGAAAAACGGGCCGAAATGGCTAACCAGGAAATGAAGGAAGATTTACCTGTGGAAAACGGAGAAACTAAAAACGAGAAGAGTGCAGCCTCTGATGAAGCAGAAGAGAAAGAAGCCAAGTCTGATTAATCACACACCATGTCTTACCAGTGGTCCCTGTCTCCCTTCTTGTACAGTCCAGAGGAATATTTTTCTCAATTATTTTGTAATTGCAAGTTTTTTAGTAGCTCTACAAACATTTTTAAAAAGGAGGGAATCCCACCTCATCACATTTTTTAAGTGTAAATAATTTTTTTTAGAGGTGAAATCATTCGCTGGTTGTTTATTTTTTGGTACAACCAGAAAATAGTGGGCTATTGAATTATGGGAGGCTTTGACTGTCTTGGGTGTCAGCGTAACATTCCATAGGTGGGGAGCTAGTTTTATATCCTGCAATACAAAGCATAGTAAATTTGGAGTCGCAGTCATGCATTTTAATACATCTTGGATATTTTAAATGACTTTTATTCCCATGTTGTTTTTAGTAGAATTGTTTCCTAAAGAAAACTACTTCCTGATCGTTGCCCTGTCAGAATCGTGTGCACTCTGTAACATCTTTGGTCGTGGTAGTCCAGTTTTCCTGATTTTGTTAATGTGCTGTGAAAGATGGAAACTTTGAGTATGTTGTGTGTACATGACATGAAATTGTGACTCAGTGGGACTTCAGTAACGCTTTGTCAGCATTTGAAGATACTGGTACTTAATCCTCTTATGGAAAATTTGCCTCCACATTGAAGCTGGAAAGTCACTGGAATAACTGAAAAAACAATACATGGCTTTTTAGATTTCCGGTACGTGTTTTAAGAATTGTGTACAAAGTGAAATGTCTGTACTGACCCTCAGCACAACCAATAAAATCTCAAATAGGAAAAAAAAGGAGTTTGTTTTCTTTATGTTAATCAGATTACCTAGGGCCTTCCCAGAGCTAGTCTCTTTGCCTTTGTCTCCTCAACAGTTGGAATCCAGCTCCCTTTATGTTTCTAACTATTTGATTATAGCTGTTTGGCTTTTAGAGTCTGGCAATAGAGGTCAAAATTGTTTCTTAGTTTTTAATAACATCTAAAGAGATCTTTACCCTATCTTTTCCCTACCTATGGGGACCCCTGTCCCCATGCTGGGTGATGAGTTAGTGTCAGCTTGTCTCAGGCAATAAGGGTAAGTCACCTATTGAAAAAGCAAAAAATAGAGGGTTTGAGCAAAAGAATGGCTTACCAGGGTCTTACTCTACATTATTAATTACACCTGGGACAAAGACAGGGCTTTCAATTATTTCACCCTCTGCGTATAGCCTAAAAAAGAATCTGGGTGAACATATGTATTGTATGTATAATGGAGTTGCTGACTGAAGCAGACCCAATTGGTGAGAAAGCAGGCTGTTGAGTGGTCTGTGGGCTCTTGTAAAGGCTGCGTGGTTTTATTATAGATAGCTAAGTTACGTAGGAACATTACAGGCAGTCAGACAGGGCTGGGCCCTCAATGGAGTCAATATACAAGAGCATACACTACAACTATAGCTGGAGGTGCATCCATGGAAGGACAAGCCTCAAGATAAGGATGGAATGACCAGAGCTACACTCCTGGTGGAGGGGAAAACAATGAACTGAAGATCACACTCATCTGATCTGATAAAGTCTAGGTCACCCAGGTGGGCCACCAAGACCTCCAGATCCAACCCACCCTGCAAATATCCTCATTCTCTCCTTGCTGATTTACTACATGACCTTCTTCCCCATTGGATCACTATTACCTAAGCTACTACCCTTGTAATATTATTGGTTAACCTTAGTTTTGACCCACATTGTACCCGCTTCATGATTTTGACCTGTAAGACCCCCTCTAAAGAGTGGGACTCATTGGCAACCCACTCGGTTCCCCTCCTGTCTCTCAGGAGCTCTCTTTCTCTCTCTCTCTCAATAAATTTCCTACTCTTAACTTCCTTTGGTCCCTCAAATTCATTCTTCGACTTCAGGGAACATGAACTCAGCGTGACTGACATCTAGCAGGTTGGGAGTTACATTATTTTGCCCTATATCGGTTTGGTCTTAGTGTTAGGCTGGCCTGCTTCCCACTCTTCCCCAGTGAGACTCTTCCCCCACTTCTTCCCCATTCCATGTCGCCATACCCGCCCCCCCCACGGGTCACAAAACCACATCACCTGAGGCCAGGGTCACAAGTCCACCTTCCCCTTCCCTGAGTTCCCACGTGTGTGAAAACTTCCTGCGTGCAGGAAAACATGGTATATAAGGCCCCGGATCCAGCCAGAAGGGGGCCATCTCTCAACCTACGAGGATGGTCCGCCTGATTCCCTCCTGATAATAAACCTCTCCTCCTCCCAGCTGTTATCAGCCCCGGTGATTTGTCTGAGCGCCGAAGCGAAAACCTAACACTTAGATCTCAGCTACACTCACAAGGCCAAACCTCTTTAAAATGCTGCTTCTATCCTAAGACATTGGATGCTTCTTTTTCAGTTTTATTTCAAGTGGTTGCTTATTTTTTTTGTTTGTTTGTTTTGCAGGATAAGGACAAGGCACCAAGGTGATTCACTGCACTTCATCCCTTCTCTGAATCATCTGTGATGCAGAAGCACCCTCGCCAGGTGACGGCCTTAGCTGCAGCTGTAGGCATCCCACCCTAATTACTGAGTGTCGATGCTATTTAAGAAGCTATTTTAAGAAGTCTGCGGACGTGACCTATGCAGCCATTTATGCTTCTAAAGTGAATGAGCTTTTAAAATTGCTACTATTAAGATCTGCACATTGGTGATTCATTTATGACAGTCCTAACCCCTCAGATGCTCAGAATATAACCCTCAAAATTCCTTTCCTTTGTCAAATCTTCTGCATGTTTTGAGAGACAGAGATTTCCCATTTCCCATGGTCCTATCTGTATTATGCACTAAGAAGCATGGCACGGGGAGCTGGTAACACTCTCATCAGAGGATCATCTGGGTTTCTTTCAGGGGCTGGCGGCGGTGGAGCCCTTCTCTTCTGAGCTCCACCTTCTTTCGTCATGAAGAGATCCCCACGTCTCTCCACCAGGGAACACCAATTGGAAGCCTCGTTTTGCTCTCCAACTCTTTCTCTCTCTGAGGTCGAAGGAGGCCCTCGCCCGGTGATGGTGGTTTATTATCTATCAGGTCGTTGCGGCAGTAGGTGACATTGCTGGACCTGGACGCTGTTCGCTGTCTGTGCGCTGCCTGGCTTCCTCTCCATGTCTCCTTCTACGTGGCAAGTGCACCCCGAGGAAGGAAGCAGGCGCGGGCCCCCACGACGCTCCTGTTTCGCCTCATTCTGGTGGCACTGGGTCCCCGAAAAGGGTACAACTCGCCATGCATCTATCTCAATAAATGTATCAGAAGTCTGCTTTGAAAACTGAGTCTATCCTATAGATGGTGTCAGAGAGTTGACCGGCAAGACATAGTAGTGATGCAGGAGGGTATGGGGTGGTCAGAGAGGACATTTCCAGTTCTTTATTCACGCGGGCAGTGAACTGCAGGAGCAAATTTTAGGGCATTGAGGAGGCTTGTTTAAGAACAGAAGGGAGACTGGTTTGGCCAGATGGATCAAATAGCCAGCTGCTGTTGCAGTTGGGGATCTGAAAAGGCCTGGGAGACTAGGGAGCTAAAGATGGAGCATGGGTTAGGGAGCAGGGGCTAAGGGGTTTAAGGGGGCAAGCACGCAAGGCAAAAAGGGAGAGAAGGGCCAAGCTCATGGTACCATTTACATTTATCTGGATTCTGTTCTCATCAGAGTTTCTCCATCCTGTGAGAAGAGGGCGATTGGAATTTCGCGCCCCAGGCTGACGTCAGATCAAGGCCACTCCCCCAAAGTCAGGTCCCGTCTTCCTAGCCGGGTCAGGCCACGCCCTATTCCTACCTCAGTAGCAGGCTCCCCTCAGGCTTGCAGATGCCAAAGTGTGCTCTTGCATCTAGATTTTGTAGAAAGCTCCTTATTTTATAAGCCTGATACGCCAGTATTTAAAAAATTCACACACTAATCTATATTTGGCATCCTGTATCTGTCTCACAGAAGAATTTAGATAGAAGGAGGGTGGGAGCTTGGAGTCGAGCAAATATTTAAGTTAGATTTTTTTCCTTACATCAAAATACACTAGTTACTTTTTCAGAATGAGGTTACTTTTGCAGGCTATTGTCTTCCTTTAACATTCACCAGTATTGATTAATATGCATCGTACTCGTTAATGTTACGGCTTGATTCATTTACTCCATTAATCCACCCTCAGTTTGCTCCTAGCTTTTCTTGTATGTGAAGCTCTTTTAGAAAGGAACTATGCCTGAATTATTTAATAGTTCTAACATTATGCAAATTTGTATCCTTTAAGAAATGCTAAGTGGCAAAATAGTCATTGTGAAAAGTATTTTGTTTAGAGTCTCTTTATTAAAACATTTAATACTGTCTCCTAGATGAAAAATTGAACCTAGAATTTACTTTCCATCCCAGGTTTAACAGTGGGATGAGAGTGCTGAAGAGAGGCAGGAAAGCCCCAGGGCCCGAACTCTAGGTTCTGATGCAGACTCATAAAATCCTTCCCCAGCTCTTTAGAAATGGTAAGGAATCAGGTAATGGCTGACCCAGCCGGACCCTAGTCACTGGCCTTTGTCATCAAACCCCCTCATTCTGTAACTTGGCTTTCTGCTTCTGTAACCCGCCCACACATTGCAAACCCGAAACCAAACTCCCTATATAAACCCCGGGACTTCTGTGCTCAGGGCCCAGGTTTGCAGAATGTGAACTCCCCTGAGTCTGTTTTGTCCAACTCTCTGAGTGGCGCTTGGAATCTCACAGAGCTGTGACACTGGTGACACTGAGCTGTAACATTTTTGCCACAACAGAAGAATGAGTCAGTGAAGGAAGTCACAGCTTTGAAAATTCGTGCAGGGACTTTGGTAGAAAACAGAACTGGCCACCTGGGAAAAACCCAGATAAATTCTGGACCTGGAGTGGCAAATGACCGTAATGGATCAAATTTAGTCTGCCGACTGCTTTGGCAACAAAATCATATCAGAGTGCAACTGCACCTGTGTGTTTATAGATATCCTTTGGTCACTCTCATGTTCCAATGTCAGACAGATAGTTGTGACTGAGCCTGTCAGTCCGACCTAAAATATTTACTCTCTAGCTCTTTACAAAACAACGTTTGCCAAGTTCTGCTCTAGATGTGCAAATGGGACCTTGCAAAGATGGCCAGGGAGAAGCAAGCGGATGTAAGAAGGGGAAGTGAAGCCTGTCTACTTTTAAATCCATCTCCAACCTTCTCGTGCTGTAAAGGAGGGAAAGTCTATCCAGGACCAAGAGGGAGAATCAGTGTGAAGTAAAGAAGACCACCTGTCAACTGTCTAGACTCTAAGAGTAAAGACAAAACTGGCTCCACTGTTACCAGGAGCCATTGCTCCTCCGGGGGTCCTACAGCAGTTGTCAAATGTTCTAATGGCTCCTTCTTTGGGCAACTACTTTTTTCTTACCAATACATTTTGCAAACTGCATTTATTTGTGGGGATACTGAAGTAATAAGCCTTCCTCACTCCTTGATGACACTGAGTAACAGCTTCATCTCACTTTCTCTAATTCCGCTTTAAAAGAGCAACCCACATTGATTACTTCCCTCAGTTGCTCCGCAGAACCCTTCAGCGCAAACTCACACTTTCCCAGATACTTCCCTCCTCCTGTGGGCCCAGCAGCGCTCCTCTGGGGTCTACTGTGTTGGCCACAAGGCAATAGGTCAGGTGACCCACGGCTATGAGTCTTGAGCAGCTGGTAAAGAGTAGTATTAAAAAGCTACGAGCTTGACTGTCACAGAAACATGAAAAACACATTTTAAAGATATTTAATGCCATAAATGAGTAATCAGTGAAGTTACAGAAAAGGAATTAATGAAAATAGTAAGCATGTGAGGATAGATGCAAAGCAGGTTAATGTCCATCAGGACATAAATTATACTCTTTAGGGTTACTTGACTTACTGCACAGAACTTATTTGCATCTTTAATAAGCAAAAATTTATTTATTAGATTATGAAATTTGTGTCCTTTAGGAAATGCTGGTAAGTGGCAAAATAGTCACCGTGGCAAGTATTTTGCGTAGAGTCTCTTTAACCTCTGCGCTAACCTGTCTGTACAGTTTGGTACAACAGCACAGCCAATACAGCCTAACTCCCAGGAGAACACGACAGAGTGTTTAATATGCTCTTCTGCCTTTTAATGTTGCAGGTAATTTCTCTCCTACAACACAGTAGGTAGTAACAGTGGGCATAGAATATCTCCCACTGCTGGACAGAATATTGGTAAAGGGTTTTCCTTTTAATTTTTTTTTTTTTGGTTCTTGTTTTTTAATAAATTTTAAAAAGCCTGGAGGACGAAGGAAGCTGCGCCAGTATCAGCGTCTCAATCAGACCCCCTCGCTGTCTGCTGTTTACAAGGCCCAGCACCTAAAATCTAGATCTTGCCTGCTAACCCTAAGGGAGGAGACAGGATATGACCCCAAGCTGGCAAAGACACTAGCCAGCTTCTTCTCTCCTGCAGTAGAGAAAAACTGCCAGTCCTCAACAGATATTTCAAGAAAATATTTAGGACACAAAAGAAAGACCAGTAAAACAGACTATGACATTCATTTTTTCTTAAGGGAAACAAAATTTTTATTCTCATAGAGATTCAAAAAGTTTACACATCATAAAGTAAGAACCAGACACTAAGAAAAAGAAACTGAAAACGAAAAAAAAACAAAAAGCTCCTGGACACTTTAAGAGGAAAGGCGAAGCAAAGAGGGGACAAGAAAGGACAAAGCAATAATAAAGAAAAAATTCAAAGCTGAAGGGAAATAGGCATCTTCAAATCAACAAGATAAATTTTACAGGTACTGGATTTCTGCTTCTGGCTGGCATGTGGAAAACCATACAGAACACCATTCCTTTCCCATGAGCAACAAAACCAGAAGGACCAGGATGCCGATATTTCCAGGACCCAACAGAGAGCTGCACTTGTGAATGATCCAGTCATCCGTTATCCCAGGAGGCCGGGAAGAAAGAAACATGAACTCTGGCTCATCTGTAGCTAAGCACAGAAGGAAAAAGGGCCACAAACCAGGCACATGGATTAAAAAGAGTTCAGCTAGAGCTTTCAACATTTGCTAAGAGCTAACTTGCTAAAAACTACTAAAAATATGAGGGCATAGAAGCTCAAGGAGCTTCAGACACTATGTGAGTTCACATTGACTCTATGGAACTGCAGTGGATGCTCATTAAAAAATTGTGGAAAGGACAAGAGATGGAAGCAAACTTCACTCTATAGTGCAAACCTGAGGCATGATAAAGAAAAGTAATCCTGTCCTGGGGAGAGAAAGAAATGACCCTCCAGATCATTAGAAGTCCCTTACTGTTTGGTGAAGAACAGGATCCCTGAGAAACTTTCTCCCCAAGATTCAGGGATGCAGGGATGTCCAGGAGGAGGACAAGAAAAACACAAAAATCTTTCCCCCAGTTTGTACCATGAGAGGCAGCTCCAAGAAACAAACAGCAAGAGTCCACCAATATTGAAGGGGAATTGAAAGTACAGGAACATAGGAAGAAGGAAAACTGGAAATGAAGCAGATATGTGGAGAAAAACCCTTCACTAGCTCAACCCCATCCTGACTGGAGAAAATGCCCAAGGAATTGGAAGTCAATGTACAGAGAAGGAGTCATAGCAACTCCAGAACCCAAACCAAGTTCAAGTGCTGTGCATACTTATCCCGCCCCTCACACTCAGGGTCTGGAAAAGGGAGATGTGGGCATGTCTAGGCACTTACCCACATAGAATTCCCAGCTCTTAAGAAAAACAAACACAAGGTATGCAAAAAGCAAGAGAGTGAAATTACTATTAGAAAAACAAAGCAATAAAAAGAGCCAGACTCGGGCTTTGGAACAGTGAGAGAGGCACCTGAAATAACTTAGCATAGTCTGAGGGAGGCTGTCATGGAAAAGGTGGACCACAGGCCCAAACAGATGAACATTTTAGTAAGGAAAGGGGAAGAGTAAGAAAAGTTTAACAGAAATTTCAGAAACAAAAAAATACAATAATAGGGGAAAAATGCATTTGTCACAGCCAAAAGGAAAAAAAGAGTGGGAAGAGGAAAAGAGAAAAAATCGAAAAGAACATTCAACAGATATGGGACAAAAATCAAAGTCTAATATACTTGTAATTGGAATTCCAAAGTAGAAGAGAGTTTCAGGCAGAGAAGATACCTAAAGACATACGTCATAGAATTTTCCAGAAAATAAGGACTTCCAAAAAGCTCAGAGAACTCCAAATATACCACACAAAAACGTACAACACACTACCTATACATATCAAATTTAAAATACTAAAAATCAAAGATAGAGTAAAATCTTCAGAGTAATGAGAGAGGGAAAAAGGATATATGAAGGATAGAGTGAGGAGGCTGCAGCTTCTTGCTATGAGGTATGCAACTTGGAACATAATAGCATGACATCTTTAAAGTGTTAAATCACAGACAAAAATTGTAAGCACAGAATTCCATAACAGTGAAAATAAATATTTTTTCAGACAAACAAAACTAAGAAAATTCAATACCAGCAGACCAGGACCAAAAAAAGTATTGCAGGAATTCTTCACATGGAAGAATTCTCCCCAATACCATGCCAGCCAGAAGCTTGATCTACACATACCCATACAACATTAAGATTTCTAGAAATGGTTACAACAGGGGTAAATACAAAGACATTTTCCTCTCATTTTAAATCATTCTAAAAGTAAGTGACTATCCAAATAAGATCAGTATATCTTTTTGTAGAGTCCAATAGTAACTATTTTAGGCTGTGTCCTGTGGTCCCTGGTACAACTGGTCACCTCTGCTGTGTCTGTCTGGACACAGCCTTGTCTGTATGTTAACAGATGGATGTGATGTGTACCAATAAAACTTTATTAGCAGAATAGATGGAAGCTTCCTGTTGCTCTATGGAATTCAGTTTGCCAACCCATTTTCCAAAGGGAAAATTACAGCTATATTGTGGGTATCCAGAACATGTGACGAAAATGTGTGGCAACAATAGTACAAAAGGGAGAAGAGGAGAACTGAGTTTATACTCATATAAGGTTCTTATACTATCATAGTGTAAACACATATAGCATGTTCTGTAATATAGAATGTAGTATATATAGTGTAAGTACAGGTTGTAAATCAAGTGCATGGTAATATTTGAACTTACTAGATTAATCGAGCATATTTATTGTGACCCCTCAGGCTGCCTCTTCCCCTAGTGAATCTTAGAGATCAGACTAGTGCTGGCTAGCAAGGATGGAGATGGTTGTGCAGGGAACCAGCTCTGAGGATCACTTGAATTTCAGTGCAGAGTCAAAAGTAACATAAATATTGGATCATCCGTATAAACGTACATTGTAAACAAATTCGAGTATTTGGCTGATGATTGGGAAGAAGCAACTTTCTGCTCTTTTTGTCATCTTTTTCTCACTGATTTTTCCCCAGTGTTTAAAGGCACTGAGTTGTCCAACTATTAAGAAATGGATGTCGCTTTTATGAAAAACCCATAATAAGTAATTCTGTGTCAGTGGGAGAATCTTTGGTCATAACCTCGACGTGTTTGTGATGGATGTATGTGCTGCTGATTAAAATCCTCAGAGAGTCAGTAACAAGTACGGATTACTTCGTCTTTGTGTAAGTTCAGCACAAGTGCGGACGTTTGTATGTCAGACGGGGAAGGTAGTGCGCAGGATGATTAGTCTGTAAGGCTTCTCTCAACATAGGGAGAATTTGTGATCCACACGCTCATCTCCATACCGCAATCTCTTTTTTAACCAAAAAATCCACTGCAGGAAAAATAAACAAAACATCTCCTCTTGCACTAAGTCACAGTGAGATTTAGTTTGACCCGAACCCTGAGCAACTTGCGACGCAGTAAGACATTGACCATACTGCTCTCCGGCCCACCATCTCCAATGGCAATGAGCTACACATCTTTGAATGATGCCGCACCGCGCATAGGTCACAGGCAGTCTTGCTTGTCCTATCTGCAGCCTCTTGTCCTTCAAAAGAGCAGTAAGGCAACGATGTGAGACCAAGTTTCTCTCCAGCTCGGTGGATGTTTCTGAAAAGCCTTACATGGTCAGGAATATTGTGGAAATTTGGTACTAGAAGATAAATTCCAATGCAACATCATCGTTGCCAATGAAGCCACGGCTCACAAAACATGACCATCTGATAGATGCCCGAAGCTTTTCTCCACTCTTAGAATTCATACAAAGAGAGCTTAATTAACATGCCGGGTTATAGAGCTTGTAATCACCATGATTCACAGGTTAAATTAAAATTAACATCACTACACAATTGCTCAGCTGTAGAAAGAACACAGCTGTAACCAACAAAAAGAAATAAAAACAGGGAGTCAAAAGAACGGAAATGGGTGATTGGGCATGCTGGGGGCTCTTCCGCTTCCACTTTCCAAGTGGAAGCTCTTCCTCTTGGTCTTCCTGCAGTGGCGTGGGGATGTTTTTCTTCCTTTCACCATGATGTAGCGCCTGCGGCCAGGCCTTCCTTTTGTAAGGTTCCGGGAACTTCCTAATCCCTTTGCTATTACATACCAGCCCTCAGCATTTCTCTACCAAAATTAAGAAAGGACTAGAGCTAACTTTTTAGTTTTTTTGCAGTTGTGGTTTCCTGGTATTATAATATGTTCGTTACACCAATTTAAATTATTGCTAAATGTGGAACTGAAGAAGAAAAATGCAAATTCAGTTGTTGAGAGCTTAAACGTAAACAGCAATCTGGGGCGTAGCCTATCAGTATGATGAACTTCAGATCAACGATTTAGGCAGGCCTGATCCATTTGGGCCAGAAGTTCCATGAGAACCTACTGAAAAATGGTGAATTCTTTCCCAAACAAACTCACCAGGAATGTTAACACAAATGTTTATTGTATAAATTCAGGAGACTTTGGACCCATTAAAGCTAAAAATGCTTGGCCAAAGCAAAGTGTCTTCCTTCAGTGACTGCAATAGCAGTCACAGATTGGCCGCTGGGACTGGACCACTTCTGCGATAAGGAAAAGAGCTACGTTTTAGACAGCTTACACTAGAATGTTTCAGGCTCCAGTTTTCCAAATTTGTCTATTACGATTCAGTCTTCCCAGATAATTACCATGTATCCTGTTTAGATGCTCAAGACTAAAGAAAACTTGCTATCAGTTCTTTTAGTCAAATCTGCCACCCTCTCCTCCCTTGGTCTGTGGTGTACCTCTCCCTGGGGTAAAGGGCTCAGGGGACTCCCTCCACCCAAAACATGCCCTTATTTTTCTTTCTGATGGAAAGCACAAGGCTCATGGGCCACAGATATAAAATATCAACAAGGGAGAACAATCTTGCATCTTTTCAACTGTCACATGATAAGAATAAAAATTAGTGAATCCACAAGGCTTCTATATTACCACTCCGATTGATGGATGTTACTCTAGCAGATTGATTCAAAGCTGGTTTGGCTTCTGTTTGGTGAATCTCTTTGTGTGAAAAGGTATAAAGCTATAAAAATGAAATCCTATTCAGATGCATGTAATTCACACATTTGGATACACATTTAATAAACTGACTTAATCTAAAAGTGTAGTTGAAAGAGGGCTGTGTCAAAGAACTTATATTTGTCCTGTGCTAGGTGTCTGGAAAGCCCCCTTTCCCAACCATGTCCCACCCTCAGAAATTAGGATTCTGTTCATTTGCAGAATATCCCGAGCATCAAGAGATTGCTTTTTGGTGGTCATTGTTGCTTTGCTTGTTTTTTGTTTCTTTTTGCTGTAGAGTTTGAACCCAGGATCTCTGCTCTAGCACTGAGCCACACCCCAGTACTTTTTAAATTTTATTTTGAGACATGATCTCACTGAGTTATCCAAGCTGGCTTCAAACTTCAGGTCCTCCTGCCTCAGACTCCCACGCAGCTGAGATTCCAGGTGTGCACCACTATGCGCAGCCACCATGAGTTTTATAAACTCACAGTTGAATTTAATATGCAGCAAAGTTGAAGAGCCACTGACACTTGTATAGATAACATGTTATTTTAATTAAGAATGTACCAGGCTCGTCTTAAAGCAGGTCTTTCAGCAGCTGGTGCTTCTCATTACTACACAGTTCTTCAAGCTCCTGATTTCCATGCTTCGAAATCCACAGCACACACAGACAGTCCCAGCATGTGTGGGTTCCTAGGGGAACAGGGAAGGCGATTCACTGCAGCGGCACCAAGCCCAGGAACTCTCTGGCCGCTGGGAGTGGAGCTTCCCTGCACCCAGGGACCTGTTAAGGCAGCCACTGACCACTTCCTGCAGGTCACAGATTGAGGCCCTGGGCCTTGAATTCTATTCAAACGTAGCATCAATAGGCAATAGGGAACAGGCATGTGTGAGTGGAAACTATCTGCTTTGATTTCCCCCTGTTTTAGAGGACTACTGAGTAGGACTGGGTTGGGAGAGGTTTTGGTAACCTGGAGTGAGCTTCCCTGTACACAGGTGATCTGGGGGCCTCACCAGGTGCACCCCACAAATCTACCCTACATTCTAAAGCACGATGGAAGTAGCCCAGTTTTTGCTCAAATTCAGAGTCTCTTGGGATAAAATCCCAACAATACGGTGTTGGGCTCTCTTCTTTGAGGCTAGACGAGGTCAGGGATTATCACTTCCTTATCTATCCTGGCCTCGACTGTGCCTGGCATCCGGGGAACTTAATCATCAGCTCCTGAACCTAATAATAATGGATTTACAAGTTATAAAGTCATAATAGCATAAAGAGGAGCAAAAGTCCATTTTTATTAAAATGCTATGTTTTTAATAGGAACAAGGGACATATAACACGTGGGATGAGAGTATAAAGCATGACAGAAGCTGATTTTAATTATGCTTAATTAAAAACAATGGCTGTGGGACTGTGACAAATCAGAGCGGGTTTGGCTTCACCTGCTTTTGATGACAACAGGTAGAATGAAACGGACCTGTCACAGTATGAAATTTTGTCATCCAGGAAGGGCTGTTCTGAGGCCATTTTCAGGCTGGAAAATGTGCAGGTGGAGATGTTTTTTAAATATACAACAATGTCAAAGTTCTGCTTTGGAAATGATTTCAAAGTTTAGGAGTAACTGTGAGGATCTTTCCCCCCTAAAAATGTTTATGACACATCATTCAGGAGCAGGGGGCATTTTCTATCTACATTGCAAACTTAATTTAAGATGAAAATCAATAGGAGGAGGAAGGAAAAGGAAGGAGAGAAGGAGGAGAAAGCAGAGCAAGAAAAGAAAGCATGTTGAGGCTTCAGAGTATCCCTGGCAGGAACACCCTCAGAGCCTGGAGAAAGGATTCACTCTCCAGGGCTCAAGCTCTCCATCCTCAAGCTGTGCCGAGTTCTAGTCAACAGATGCACCCTAAAAGCTGTGTGAGGTTACCAGATCCCTGGGTGTCACTGCACACATGGACAGCGGGTTTGGGCTGGAGATTCTCAACATTCTCTCAGCATGTTGAAAGCTGAACTCTGTCTTTCTGTTTACACTATGCAGCCTACACTTTTGAATGTCCCATTTCTCTTCTACGTGCCCAGAATTTCAGAGGTGTAGATTTGTTTACTTCTGAGCCCGAGGTTGTGGGTTAGGACTTTGGTGCCCAGCTCTGCAGTTACTGCCTACCTAAGCGATGCTTTTCCTTCTGGTCTTTGTACATCACCCCTTGCAACTGTGAGTAGAGACAAGAAACTGAGGACATAACATTGAACCCTATCTGGAGTGTAGCACTTCTGAGGTAGGAGTAGGGCATGGCTGAGGATGGCTGGCAAGGGAATGTAATCTGGGGAATGGCCTGAACCTGACTGACATCAGCCCCGGGGCACCATTTTCGAGCACCAGCCCTCTCATGTGTACTGTAGGGAGTTCTCTCGAGTTTCCACAGGAACTTCATTCTATAAATAGAAGGGACACTGGCAGCAAGCTCTCTCTTCTCTTTCTATGGCACCACCAGGGAGAGAGCTCTCCCTTCTCCTTTCCATGGGAAGACGGTATCTGCATACCCAGCCCCAAGGCTATCATGCCTTTTTGTGGTGACCCCTACTGTGCCTTTTAGGCCTGGTACACATTTTGCTGTATCTATTGTTTTGCTCAACTTTCCTTTTCTTCTTTTCTCTACAATTTTAAATAACACTTTAGAAATACTTTTTTTGCCCCCCTCATTCAATTCTTTGTTCGAGGAGGGGAAGAACCCAGGAATATCGGAACCTACCTGATAACACTTCTGGGGCTTCCTCACAGTCAAGCCGCAGCAGGGAAGAGCCTGAGCTTGGCCATGGAAATGGGCTGCATGAGTTTGTTGGTGCAGGTAGAAAATCGAGTCCTGTCACCCTTTGGCCCTCTCAGGGCTTTACTGAAGACTGGCAGTAAAGTAGTGTCTGCCCCATGAGTGGAGGTCCAAGCAGACTTCATTGTTTATCTTAGCTAGAGGGAGAAAAATCTAGGCTAAGGCTATAAGGAAGGAGAAACAACAATGTGGTTTGTTCTGCATGAGCAGAGGCCTGGCATTGGCAAGACTGGAAGATAGTGAAAAAGGAAATTTGGGTCAAGGCAAGTTAATGATGAATGGAGTAGTGCACAGGGTGAGGAGGATTCTCATATGCACCACCAGGGCCACCAGCAAGCATTCTCTGTGGAGGGACCACTCTGCAACCAAGGCTGGAGGACGACAGGTCCTGTGGGTGTCAGCCTACCTAGCCCAGGCACCCGGTTCATTGGTAATGGATATTTGGACACTGGGGCAAGAATGCAGGCTGTGTGAGAGGCCAAAGCATGTGCTCCCTTCCCTCAGGCTACCCTAGCTACAGCCTCTACCAAAGGCCCACAGATCTGCACACAGGACCATCCTGTAGCAGAAGAGCCTGCCCTCCCTCCAGAGAGAGGCTGATCACACGGTGCCCCTCCACTTCTGTCCTGGAGTGGGCAGGAAATACCCCTAAAAATCACATGTGTTCCAGGTGTGGATTTAATCCCCCACCCTCTTCCTGTGAAAAGAATCACAGAGTGTGTGATCTGTTCCCTGGGAAGCCAGCATAATGTGACCTTGACCTGACTCCATATGACAGTGAAAGAGGGGGATAGTGGTGACAAGATCATGATTTCCACCAGTGCTGCCTTATCCCAAATGGCCTGGAAGTGGCCAGCCAGACAGGTTTTCAGATGACCTGGTGAAGGCTGAGATGCAAGCGGAGGGCAACAAGGAAGGACTGGGCTCTGTCTAGGATGTGGCACATGCATGCATAGAGCCCATGGTCAACGGAACATGCTGGGTTCCTGGTAACTAAGAGTCACAGGCCTGGGATCTAAAAGGAAAGTAGAACTGGAGATATCACCATGGCGCCCAGTGACATAAGTGCATAAATGACATAATCATTTTTTGTGCCATGACTTCCTGCCTCTCTAGGCTCTGCTTCCTTAGAGATGTGGGAGGAGGGAAGAAGGGAGGAGAGGGAAATGCTTCCACCAAGGCACACAGTGCAATTACATTAGACTCATCCTAATGCTTTGTTTATCTTAGTCAATAAAACTCACCATCCTAGTGAAAGGAGTTGACTGCAGTTACCATGAGGAGCTAGAGTTGCAGCTAGAAGGTGATAGCAGGAAAAGCACTGTACGTCTGACCCTCATGAAATTACCAGGGCATCTCTGAGGGATCTCATGTCTAGTGATATCCAAAAATGAGTAACTATGCTGACAACTAACTGCAGAGCAACTAAGAACTCTAACTAGGCAGATGGCTTAGATCCACTGACCATTGGCTAAGAGGAAAAACTAGAATAAGAGGAGGAGAAAAGAGATGGTAGATACCGACTATAGCATGAGGGCTCCTTGCAGTAATGGGATGTCTAAGCTTTTCCACCAACCTTGTGTGGACTGACTTGTGTCCCCTACAAATGCATGTAAGTCCTAACCTGTAGAATTTACTTGTAAGCAATGTATTTCCAGAGTAGTTAGTTAAAGCAAAACAGAGTGGTCCTTGATCCAGTATGCCTTGTGTCTTTGTAAGAAGAGAGAAATTTGGGCACAGAGACAGATGTGTGTGGACAGGGAGTGCCCTGTGAAGAGGGAAGACTGCCAAGTAAAGATGGGGACATGAATGGAGGTATCCTGCCACAGCCAGGGAGCACGTGGGTCCACCAGCTCCATGAGACAAGGCAGGATCCTCCTCTAGAAGCCTCGAAGGGAGATGGCCCCACCAACACCTTGACTTTCAGATTTCTAGCCTCAAGGAGAGTGAGAGAATAAATTTCTGTTGTTTGAAGCCACTCAGTTTGTAATGCTCTGTTCAGCAGCGCTAGGAATTGGCTACTCCCTCTGAGTACTCCCTCTGGATGGGATTCTTTTGTTGATGGTGCAAGGCTGGTGATGAGGCTGTCCAAACTATATAAGGATTGGCTATGAAGGCTGTCCCGGGGCCTCCAGATCACCTCTCTTCCCCAGCTGTTGTGGTGTCATCTGGCTATGTGTGGTGTATCTTTCCAGCATCTGCGACTACACAGCTCTGACTTTCTGCCCTGGACGTTTTCTGTTGCTCAGCTTGAGAAACTGAGTGTCCTTGCTCAGCCAGGCTGCGTATGGTAAGTGTGAGGAAGTCAGCACACCCTAACTCTAATCTTTGGCCAATGGGAGATGGAAGTGCAGGGCTGAAATTCCCCACTGCCCTGTCTTGGGTGGACCATGCTGAGATGCTGTCTACATTGTTCTCCCCAGCTTGGTGAGTGGCTTGGGATTGTCTTTCTTTCCTGCCCTCTTTGCTCTTCTCCACCATCCACTCTAATTTCCCAAGACCTCTTCCTAAAACAAGCTAAAGCAAGCTGTCTTTGCTGTTAAGAAGAATCACTTTAATAAACTACAAAGTCTCACAGATACTTGTGCCTGACTTTTTGACTCTTATGAAATAAGCCCCAGCATACTGTCATGCATGTAGTAGGACTCCTATAAATATATATTTGTTGAATGAATGCAGGCACAATGATATCAAGCCACTAATTACTGCACGCTATATAAAGTACAATCACCTGTATACTCAACAGCTAAAATAATATCTTTGTAGTGGTCTGGGCTGCATTTCTTTTCCTTGCCTCCATGAATATCGTGAGAAATTTCATTTAAAGAATCAGG
This sequence comes from Hystrix cristata, assembly GCA_004026905.1. NCBI lineage: Eukaryota > Metazoa > Chordata > Mammalia > Rodentia > Hystricidae > Hystrix > Hystrix cristata. The sequence goes on along the minus strand of PVJO010012015.1, from coordinate 36,582 downwards.
ACAAGCTATGTATTAAAGACCCAGTGATTTATAATGCTAATGACATTATGAAGATAAAATTAGGTTAGTACTGTTTACATGTTTTCAGAGATTTGCATCAACAGATGACCCCTGTCTGTCCCTGTTCACCTTCTGCCCTTTAAAACCGATAGTCATGATTTCTCAGAGGCTGCTAGGAATCATTCCAAGGAAAGATTGGATCTCTGAAGTCCTTTCACAACCCTGGGGCTAACTTCTCTGACTACACATACTTGAATTTGGAGAAAAGTAGGGCTTAATGAGCACAAAGTCCAAGTTGATGCATTTGGACTCCAGCGAGGGAAGTTCATGCTTCGCCACGTGGGAACTTTGGCCAGCCCTTGGGCGCTCTAAACAGATGGCAAACCTGAGAAATCACGTCAGATGATAAAGGCTGTAAGTGACGTCCCTGTCTGTGTCCTGTTCCTGTCTATTAGCAAAATTATTCCACCTCAACTTTCTGTTGCAATGTTTTCCCGGCACTTTTGGTCTCAGTGAAGAAATGGAGGGAAACGTCTGCTTTCTGGATGTCTCAGGAAGAAGTCTCCTCATGGTCAAGAATGCTTTTCCCAGTCTCACTGATACTAATATTATACTAATAAGTTAAGAAGAGAGAAGGATTTTCCTGCATATTTTCAGGCTCATGTGCCACACGTGAACTACAGATTTCATCAAATCCTGTGTGCATCGAAGGTGGGGGGGCAGGAAAATAGGAAAAAAAAAAGTAGGAGAAAAGCACTTAGGAAGTTACATCCTCAAGAGTGTACAACACGCCAAAACCTTGAAAAGATACTACAAAACCGAGGGAAGGGAAGACGCCGAAGCGTGTCTCTAGCAGGGGAGGAGGAGGGTTCCGGCTGCTAGTCACATTCAGAGATGAACTCCTCAGTCCGCCCCGTTCTTAACTGTGCGCCGTCCTGCACCACTTGCCCCTTGCTGTCTCCGCCACACCGCACCGCACAACACCGAGACCCTGGCTCCCCTGCAGGAGCAGAGCGGGTGGGACACACGCAGATCCCAGAATGAGTACAGATCCCGAAGAAGTGACTTCCCAAGGTAACCAGTTCACAGGTCATAATGACCAAGCAAATTAAAAATCTCATGCCGTGGGATAGTCCCAAAAGTGGCTTGAAGAAGTTGACCATAAATGAAATTACATCAAAAACATAATTAAAAAGGCAACTTGGAAAAATATACTAAAAGTCAATCAAGCATGAATGCTCTTTGATGTGGCCATTCCAATATTAGCAATTCATCTCTAAGAAAGAGAAATACACAACTTTTTGCATAAAGGTGCTGAAGGCAATACCACTTATTATAAAGAAACGTCATGAAGTTTCTAACTAACAGCAAGGGACTAGAAAAATAAACTATAGTTTAACTATATATGAAGAGTAGGCAGCTCTGTGTGGAAGTTTGTTATAGATCCACGGCAAATGTTCATGATATATTTTCTTTTTTTCTTTTTTTAATTTTTACTTTAATGGTACGTTTTAGATGTACATAGTGATAACATTCATCATAGGAGATTTGTACCTGTACATGATGTATCTTGTTGCTTCTTTTTTTTCCCATTCCCCTCCCCTCCCTTCACCCGATATATTTTCAAGAGGAAGAGTCCAGTTATAAAGTAGAATGTGCAGTGTGACATCAGTTTATACACAGAGCAGGAGCCAGACCAAGTGGATAAATTACATGATAGGTTCACAACAATCTTTTTCAATTGTTTTCTGCATTTTCCGAACATTTTGCAAATGAATAAAATTCCCTCTATGATAGGGAAAAAACTGATTTTATATAAAAGATAAAAGAATATTGTATTTGAAGAGTACGATAAGGTGCTATTTGTAGGCGTTGTGGTGCTTTCTAGAAAGCAGATCTCCACAGGTCTACCAGGCACGGACAGTAAAAGGATTTTGGCTAAACAGAGCAAATACCACTGTCGGGACTTCTATTGTTTTAACTGTGACTTTTGATGTCAATTTCAGGCGAGGCAGCAGACTTTTTATGAGCCCCAAGAGCAATTTTTCTTGAAGGCAATTTTCTGCAAATCACTTAAACATACTAAAAGTTGACATAGAATCAAAGCTTATAAAACCAGGCAAGATAAGTGGAGAAAAGATTTTCAGAAGAATGCCGCGTTCTGATATAGCTTGTCTCCATTACAAAGAACTATTTATGTGCTTAGTTTTAATTTATACAGAAAACTCTCGGACTTTGGTATAAACTGAAGAGGCGACTTCAGAGAATAATGTAAATTGAAGAATGGTCCCATTATATATAGGCTAAAATGTTTTAAGTCCATTCTGTAAGATGAAGCCAGAAGTATTACGGGCCAGAAAATTTTAATCCCAATTTCTGCTCATCTCTTTTACTTCAGAGTCAATCAAGTGGGTGTCCACTGTAGGTGATAAACCTCCCATAAGAAATGTGTGCAGAATGCCTATCAAAGGTTGTCAGGGTGTCACAGCTTACTGAAATGGAATCAACTTTCCTTTAAAATGATGTTTTCATTATTTAAGTTTGGTCTTGTGGTCTTTTACATTTTCTAAGTCATTTATTCCAACATTATAAATCCTTTCCTACAAGCGAAAATAATTACTGACAACCTTTAATATATTTTTGATTCCTTTTTCTTCATCTGCATTGTCAATCTTTACTCATTGTTTCCATTACTTCTCTGTTTGTACTTTTTGCAGATAGCACTTTAGTCCTCCAATATCTCCTGAGAGATGCCTCAACCACAACTCTAGTGTTATGCTATTATGTTCCTTACTTGCACTCTGGGATGACAACTTGTTGAACAAATGTTCACACTGATACTATTCAGTCTGTCACGAATTGCCCATCTGTGGCCACACTGTCAACTCAATCCCACCTCCGCTACTTCCCAAGAGACTTTTCCAATCTGGGATGAATTCTTTTGCTACATGGTATGCTCTTTTCTTTTTTGTCATTCCTTATGTTTCACCCTCATCTAAAATACTCTTTCTTGGATTCTCTCTCTTGCTCATCCCTAACAAAATTAATGTGCTATCGCCATCTATCTACCTATCTAGCCATCATCTATCTACCGATCGTCTATCTGCCAATCTATCTATCTTCTATCTCTAGATAGCTCTGTTCTTTGAAATCCTTTGTCAATCTCATTAGTTACCTTCCTATATTACTGCTTGGTTTTCATTGTCTTGAATAGTTATCTGATTATCAAACTCATATATGTATAGATCCTACTCCAACAAAATTACAAACATTTTGCTATTAAAGATTACACCTGAGATGCGGGGGATTTAACTCAGTAGTAGAGCACTCGCCTGGCAAGTGTAAGGCCCTGGGTTCGATACCCCCCAAAAAATGATTATATCTAGAAACTTGAATATCTCACTTTAAGAATGAAATGTAACACCTATGAATTGGGATTAAAAATTTTGGAGAAATTACTTCGTTACATCACTGTCCATTATTTCATCCAGAATATGACTACTAGTTTTAGAACTATTTTCTAAAGACAAGAAACTTGGCCAGTTGTCCATCAGTGTGTAAAGGGAGTAACACAGAGACAGAAAGAGCCGGCTGAGCATGTTCCTTTCTTCAACACTTACTGTGTATCTCTAATAACAAACTATAGAAATGATCCCCGAAGTACAGTCTTTGCACAGCCCTCCCTTGCTTATCAGGCAGCGGGTAGATACCAGTAAGCAAGATTCAGCGCCCAGAGTGGACAGAGCTGACGGTCTACTCAAGATTAAAGTTACTGCACAGGTCACATATCACGGGCACAGTCAGAGGTTCTGAGAGTTGTGATACAGGTCAGATCCCAAGACGGGAGACCAGGAGGAAGGAGAGAAGACAGTCTTGTCTGCTGCCTGCAGCGCCGGAGGAGAGCAGCTGCCTCGCGGTGGGGGAGCCGGGAGACTTCGCAGGTTTGGGGGCTGGATATGAAAAGACACAACACCCTCTGGCAGCCTCAATGCCAGCCCGGTAGTGCAGAGGCGAGAGCCGCAGGCGCCACAGGGCTTGAGATCCCAGGCCAGGCCAGCAGCATCACCTACAAATCAGGGGACCTGATTCAGTGTGAGTCACTTGTTCTTCAGGCTTAGCTTTCCTGCTGTGGAGAAAATTGTTTCAGGACTATCCAGTAGGGCAAAATGTTTATTTTTTTTTTTTAAACAACAAGAGCTATGTCATTAGTTGAGCCTTAGCACCTCAGGTCACAGAATATCTTAATATCTCCTTCAGTTAGATTTTTTTAAGCACTTTTGCAATTGGTAAACAGACAATTGCCAAGTTTTTGTTCCTTTAGCATTGGTTGTTACCCTACGTAGGGTTGTAACCCTACGTAGGGAACCTCGTCATTTTATTTGTTTCAGTGGAAATATAAAATGTCTCTGGGTCAGCCCCACTAACTTTTCCGTGAATACCGCTGGGAATAGATTCTGGGCTGGTGGTCTGTGTCGGGCACAGCATTGTGAGCGATCTCACCCCAAGACTAAGACAGGAGTTTGGTGAGGAAAGTATTTCTCGGTAATCTATGATACCGTCAAGTTCAAAAGCATCTCTTTGCCTCTTTTTACTAAGAGTAAGACTAATTTGAACCATTTCACGCATCAGTTTAAGAAAAACAGTGAATGTTTTTCTCTATCTCTTACCTCAGACCTCATTTGCCAGCTAATATTTTCCTAAGCTACTTACAGGCTGGCTCGGGGTAAGTTAATTGTGTTTCTGTGGAGCCGGACCCTTGGGAGGAAAGAAAATGCCTGGCTCTCTCCCTTAATCTGTAATATCTTTTCCAATTCATGGTACAGAATGACCTAAATCAACCAAATTAGCAGAAAACATGTAGGAGGTTAGCTGACGTGGCCCTTGTGGACTGCGGTGGTGGAGGCTCGAAGTTCATCCAATTTTAAACTGATCTTGAGGTGGGATGAGTAGATGTTAAATAATTCTCCATTTCCTCTCAATGTGTTTCAGTGACAAATTCCATCTTAAACAGTTACATGATTACAAGACCTGAAATTAAATTTCTTGATGAATAATTAAGCACTACTCTTCAGGGTCCCCGGAAGAGATCACATTCACTGCAGCACAAACACTCAGAATAATCTATTGGGAGTCAATCGGCAAAGCACTTCAGATTTCATTTTCAGTTCTGAAGGACCCTGCTTCCATCAGCAGTGCAGGCTAAGCAGCCCCCACCTGTCCATGGGGCTGGGGTGGGAAGGGGCGCTCAGTCTTCCCTCAGGTGCTGTGATAATGGTGACCTCTGTGTCCTTGCTTGCTTTATTTTTTATTTATTTACATTGGTGTTAGTCTGTGTTTGCAGCACAAAAATCACCTTCACTGTGGGGAGCCAGTACATGTACCTAACACACCTTTGTTCTTCTTAAGTCCCCCCCATCTCTCGGGCCCCTTTGCATTTGCACAAGATCACGTGTTCCACAAGACGCTCTTCCTAGAGGATCCTACGTAAACTGCAGATAGTGATTGGGATCCAGTTCTGCCTGTTCTGTTACCCCGCTCCCCTTTAGAGACTGGTTTGGAAACGAAAGTTCAGCGTCTTTTTTCTGGAGGTCTGGGCACAGTCTGTGCAGGAAAAAGACCTCGGCCTCTGTTGGGAAAGCGCTCGGCTCCAGCCATGTCGTCATGATCCAGAGGAAATGGTTCAATTCTTCCAGCCATTTAAAAATGTAACAACAAGCTGCACTTCGCAGGTGGCACAGAACAAGGCGGTAGCTTGGTGTAGGGAAAGGGCCCGGGCTGGGCCACGCTGGAGGGCAGCCCGGGGACTACCTGTGGACACCCCGCCTCGCCTCTGGGCCTCAGCCTCACGGTCTGTGAAACAGAAGGCGGAACTTGACCAGGTCTAGGCGTTCCTGCTGCTCCGAGTTCTCTGCCTCTGACTCTCAGTGCACTGATTGTCCTGAAGAAACCAGAGCAGAGCCATCTCCAGCTCATTTCAAGCACTCTGCTGGGCGCTGAGCTGCTCTGCTCCACATGGCCTTGGCCTACATGCTGACCACCAGCTGTGCCCCTGGAGAGGACCCGCTCACCTCTGCAGGACAGGAGGATGGGACAGACCAAGCCGTGGTCAGTGTGCAAACCAGTGAGCTTGCTGCCCTGCAGCAAGCCCGTTCTTGACAGATGTTCGAACTTGAGTATAATTTTCACACTTCATAAAATATTACCCTTGAGTTCTTAAAATTGTAAATGTATTTTAAAAGGAGAGTCGTGCAACCTCACTCTTATAGAAAAGGTATGAGTTAAGGATAGCTGCAGAAGTTTTAGAGTCAAACCTGCTGGATTTGGATCCTGTTTTCTCCCCTCCTTGGCCTCATGACTTTGAGAATATTGTTGAACATTCATGTTCTCAGTTGTCTCATTTGTAACATGGTGATAAAAATATCTACTTTATCGAGTTATTGTAAATATTGAATGAGTTGTTGTAGCAATGCTTCTTGTACCTTGAAGCTATTCCGTGTCACTGTGACAAATCTTTTGGTTACTGTGTAATAATGTTTTCGCAAAATGTCTGCACCCTGATCATCAGGACCTGTGAGAACGTAGGTGTTACGGTTGGGGTCCCGGATGGCACTGGAAGCCTCATCCTGCTGAGCTTGCTTGCTATCTGATGGGATTTGAGGAACTGAGTAGCTCACACGGGCTCTAACATTGTCAGATGGATTAATGCATTCAGGAGTTAGTTCATAGTTGAATGCACGGTTAGGAGGTGGGCCTCGCTGGAGGCAGGTTCTTTAGCGAACAGATTAATGCACTGGAGAGTTCTAGCTGAATGGGCCATTAGGAAGGAAGGAGGAAGTGGGTCACAGGAAGGGGGTCTTTGAAAAGCATGTCCTGTCCCCAGCTCTCTCTCTCTCTTTCTCTCTGTTTTCTGTCTGCCATGAAGTGAGCAGCTTTTCTCTCCCACACCATTCTGCCCTGAGCCAATTGATTGTGGACTAAAACCATGAGCCCAAATAAGCCTTTTCTCCTTTAAGCTGGTTTTCTTGGATGTATGATGATAGCAATGAAAAGCTGATTAATACAGTTAGTTACAGGGCAAAGGGAAGTCAAGACTGAATGTGGAATTAAATTGCTAATGCAGTGACTTACAAGTGGGAGGATAATCTGGGCAAACCCAAAATAATTGCAAAGTTCTTCTGAATATAAGAAGGAGGGAGAAGTGAAATGACCAGAGAAATGGCCATAAAATGAGCCGTTGAGGCCCGCCATCAACCAATGAGGCCAGCAGCCACTAGATGCTTAGAAAGCAAGAAACTGGCTTTTGTCCTCGAGCTACCAAAACGAACTCGAGCTTGTCTGCATTTTGATTTTAGCCTGGCAGGATCCATTTTGGACTTCCAGCTTCCAGAGCTGTAAGGTAATAAATACATGTTGTTTTAAGCCATTAATTTGGTAGTAATTGTTATAACAGCAGCACAAAACTGATTTATTATTATTATTATACATAGAACAGCAGCTTGCTATTCACCAAAGTACGGGCTTCCTCTCTGTCATACAGAAACACTGCTGGAAATGGCTGTGTGGCCAGCAGCTCCACTTCCACCTTTTGCATCTAGGGCAGCCACATGACCAAATCAGTTTGTCACCAAGCATTTTTGATAGCAGGCACCCTTTCTCCTCCTGGGGCTGGATGTCAATAAACAACTCAAAATACAAGAAGGAAACAGCCTTGGTCCTTGAATCGCCATCTCAAGAAAAGCCACCTGCATTAAACTGTTACAAGGAATGAAAAACTTCTTATTTTGTCAGCCACTGATATTTCAGGATTTATTATTAAAGCAGCCAGCCTTAGTCTAGTAGAGATATTACGTTTCATTAAATTCTCATGTGTTGTATTTCACTTGGCAACTGTCTAAAAACATCCTTCCTTTTGCAATCTTTTCATCTCTTCAGGAAATTGCAAGCGTTTCCTTAGGTTTATTTGTGAGAGTAACTCTGGTAGTTACCCTTTAAGTACCCTTTAATCTTCCTATTGATGTAATCCACCAATGCCTCAGTGCCTCAGGGAACTCTATTATTAAATTATGAGACTACTAGATCTTTCAAGTCCTTGATCTGGGACATGGGAAGGACACTGTTAGAGAATTATAGAATATTTGGAGAGGAAGGAACTTTGTTCTCACATCCTCAGTGATACCTAGACAGCCTTCCTCAAGGTCCTCACCCATCAGGCCTGGCCTCTCTGCCCGCAGTTCACTCTTAGTTGTCTTAGATGTTTCAGAAAGTGTGTGTGTGTGTGTGTGTGTGTGTGTGTGTGTGTGTACAAAATGCAGATGGAAAGTTCCTGGGAGTAGGAGCCAGGAGGCAAGAGTGTGGCCAAGGTCCTCTCAGCTGATACACTCAGGATGCTGAGTCACACTTCTGCCTTTCACATCAGGGATGTGCTTCTATAACCTCAAAGAAATTGGCTGATCTAGTAATAGATGTGTTGGGAAAAAGCCTTGAGGAAGAAACAATAGCTTGAACACAAGTATCAGACCCAGAGCCAAGATGCACCCGGTTCCCAGGCAGTCAGAGCAAACATGCCCATTCTGTCGAAGATCTGAAAGGTGCCAGAAGGATGCTTGAGCAAGCGTAGCCATGGAAAAGGCACACCAGATGTCTCAAGAGGTGTGCAAAACACACCTGAAAGAAGGAGCCCTTGGCAAACACCGGGCAGGTAAGAGTCTGTGCTTGTCGGGGGAGCAAAGGTCTGGTGAGTACTACACCACACTGAGAACGCAGGTACAAGTCTGAATCAAGAACGCTGGCCCTGGCAGGGCTTGATGGTGGCAGAATTCACAGCCAGCCTCGCCACTGCGGGGGTCTCCTGACGACAGAGCCGGGCGCCTAAGCTGAATCTCAGACAGCCTCGGTGGCATGAAATGCCCACTGCACAATAACTGTGTGCATAATTATGTGCTTTATTTAATTGCACATACAAGATGTAGATTAATTCTTGTAAAATCGTAACTCTACCAAGTACAGGGCCAATTGCCCCTTTCCCGCTCTTAATCCCACTGCTTTCTGAGAGGCAACTTTGACAACCGACTTCATTACAATCTTTAAGGCCCTTCCTCACATGTTCCTGCGATGCGATTAGACAAAACATTATTGTTTAACCACTAAGCCCCATTTCTGCGACTATGTTGTTAGATGAACTGGTTGCTATATGAGGAATTGCATATAGTATGTACACTACAATATTCAGAACAAAGAAATGGTCAAAGAAAACTCCAGCTTGATGACTTTGTATAACAGAACATCAAACTACAGCACTGTACTGTACAGCACAATTGGTGAAAACTGCAGGGTATTGTACAAAAAGAGACATCGGGGCTCTATAAACAAGATGTACAGAACCTTACCAAAAAAAAGACAGTCATAAATCTGAACAGCTTGCCTTGGTGGTGAGTCCCAACAATCATTAAATAGGTAGGTTGCTAAACGAGGAATATCTGCATTTGGTTTGAGGCTTATTATTCTATGAACAAGTATGTTTTGACCTGTACTGTTCTTTTTCCACCGAACTATATATTTTGAGTACTTTTCCATTCCTTTACATCTAAATTTACCTTCAAATGTTTTGTCCTAATATCTGGATCAAAACAGCTAACAATTTCTTGAGAAAATGCACCTTCCTTTCTTAACCACAGAGCCACAAAGGAGTGGGAAGAAACAGGCTTCATAATCAAAAAGATATTCACCACACCTCTCGGCTGCTTGATATCTACTTGAATTTCAGCAAATTACACATGCTTTATGAGCTTCAGTTTACATAGAAAAGGAGCAAAGGATTAGGAATTGGTGATGAATCAGAATAAAGTGGACCCACATCGGTGCACTGTCTGAGACGAAAGAAACCTCTCCAGGAGAAAGACATCAAAGAGGCATGTGCAGGATTCAGTGGTACTGGCATAGAGTTGGAGTCACCATACTTTATCCCAGAAAAAACTGATGAAGGTCCAACTCCTGTGTTTTGGGTTTGGGGCTCTCCAGAACCACATGAAAATGTGGTTCTATCTATCTTGAATCGATCACAATAGCCTTACAGCCATTGGATTCATTTCTGCATGGAAGGGTGATGGAAGATTCAACACTGTACACTCCAATGTGTACACAATCTTGCCCACAAGTTTATGTGATCAACATACAGTGTTTTCCAAATGGATAAATGACATAGTCTCCTAATTGAAGCACCCATCTGACTCTAGAAGACAGATTCCCTTGTGCTCACTTGGGCAGCACACATAATAGAAGAGAGATTCCCACTGTTCCTCATCTTTCATTCACAATTTCCATTGTCGTACTGTCAATCTGACTAAATTAAACCCTATTAAACTGAGTATTTCCAGGTACATATGAAATGCTTAAAAACTTGTTGCAAAAACTGTAGCCCTACTAGAAACTCAGGCATCTAAATCTAGAAGAAACAGTTTTCAAACTAAAAATAAATTCAACATCCAAAGCCATGGATCCCACCTTTTCTCCAAATCTCGTACTTAACAGTGCATAGCACTTTTTCTCTCTCCTATTCCATCACCACACTTCCTTCCTTCCATTCCATCTTCCTTCCACAGATTGCCTCCTGATCTGGTTTGGGATTTAAGAACAGTATCTGCTGTCTAGAAGAAATAGGTCTACATGTGATTTCTGTATTGCAGTACTACTCTTTTCTAGAAATTGAGGGACCCCTTCATATTATTTAAAATATAACTATTCTACTATGTTTTCCACACCTGACTCCATGGTATTAGTTCATAGTTATTTAAATCCGTGTTTCCCTTCATTCCTTAAACATAGACCACTCTGAGCCCCCCAAGCTATCATGCCCCTGCGGACTGTTGCATCTGTCCTTTCAGGTGCTGTAAGCACCTCCCCATTCTATGTCCTACCATTATTTTATATCTGTTTGTATTAGTTACCTTTCTAGAGTCAACAGTTCGTAAGAGAGAAGATTTGATACAGGACATCTACAAGTTACAACATTCACACACACAAGTCAAATGCAGGAAGACTACAGAGCATCTATCTATGCACTGGAGACCTGACATGGGCTCCCAGTCAAGGGCTGGGAGCCCATGTCAATGTCTCATGTAAGTCCGTGTCTGCACTAAAAGGCTGAAGAAATCTATACTGGAGCCAGGATATGATCCTCACAGCGGAGATGAAGACCAGAGCTCCCCAAAGTGAACAGCAGCCATCCTTAATGACAGCAAGGCCCCGAGCTCCTTCTGTGACAAGGACAGCTGAATTCCCTTTGGGAGAACCAGACACAACAGAGCTTCTCCTGGGAAACAGCCGGCCGCTATCTTCTGCCCCCGTTCTCCTGTATATTGTGTTGGCAACAATCCTCAGCTCTATCCCCTGTGCCCAGAACCACACTGACGCAGTCCGGCTGAGCGTTCCTGCTCAGGTTGACCACAATAAGTCCACCACACTCTTTCTCTTTATTTCTTTCAAAATACAGATTGTGGTTTATAATCTTCAGTTAACTCACTTATTGTTTGTCTACCTCATTAATTTTTCATCTCTATGAAAGCATTTCCTTTGTCTAAATCTTTTAACATCTGCAAATATAGCAACTAAAGTTTGGTGAACAATTGGTACTCAAGATAAGGTTGAATGAATACATCAATAAAGAGAGATGGGATGTTCTATCACCCTTGCTGGAGTTGAATGTACAGTTTCTGGAACACAACATTTAGTAGAGATTTTAATCGATAGTGATCAGAATTTAATCCCTATGCATTATGATATCTATTAATAAAACATTTATTTCTCATTTTTCAATTAAGCAAAATGTCCCTCTCTGTTAGGACTGTGCTCACATTTACCCAAAGGTCTTCACACCATTTGGTCAATCATTAGAAACCTAATTGATAACACTAATGTGTAAGGCATGCAAAGGGAATTTTCTGAGCCAATAAACTATTTCACTATTTCACACATCTGTCACACCAAATGCTTATCAATTCCAATAGTTGGTATCACTCTTAAAGACATAGCTGATATTTTGTCTCTGTGGCATTAAAGAAGAATATTGTAAAATAGGACATTGGCTTGATCAATATTTTAAATGCCGGCCCGTATCCAGAATGCAAGGATTGTCTTTATGCTCAATTCTCTATCATTTGGTACAGCAGAAAGTAATAATTATTAATAAGAGAGCTTAGTAAAATACAACACTAAATTACCATGAGTGAAGAATTGGATTCTGTTTCTTCAGAGTTTCTTTTTGCCAAGTGCTCCTAATTGCTTTGAGTTCTAAAAAAACTCCATCTGCATCAACATGTCCCTGATGGCGTGCCTATTTTGAACATACGGTTTGAAATTACTTACTAAGAAATTGTTTAGAGAAAAAGTAAAATGCAGATAGCAGCATAAATACCTCTCAATTTTTTTAACCATTTAAAATTTCTTTAAAAACCAGATCTGTAAGAAGGCGACATGATTACTTTGAGTCAGCAGAGAAATGGGTTTTACAATCAGGAAGAGAAGCGCTCCTGACCGGGAGCCAACCTTACCACGATATTTAACCTCCGGTTCATTATTGCCAGAACTTGGAACTGGCTTGTCATTGGACCATTCTGGAAAGTATCTTACATGGAGAAAGGAAACAGGGCGCCACCGGCCCCACTGGAGAGAACCATGATGACAGCATCGGCTGGGAGAGTAACAGCCTTACCCTCCTGCAACATGCTAGGCAGTGTACTTGCTAATCTACACACTTTGGGAATTTAATCCTTACCACGGTAGGGACCGTGATTGTCCCAGTTTTTGAATGAGAAAGCGAAGGCCATGTGTAGTTTCCACTGGGCTCTCAGCACTTTGCTTGGTCAGTCTGCGGACACGACACTGGGGCTTCGATCCCTGGGAGGTGCAGATGCTGTCTCAGCCCCCTCGCTCAGCTGAGAAAGCAGGCCTTGGACAGAGCAGAAAGGAGGGGCAGCTCCAGACATGACACGTCCTCGGAAACCATACTGCTTCACCAAACAAGGAAGACAGAGGAGAAAGATGTGGGCCACGGATGTGGAGAAATGCATCTCACCTGCAAGGTTCGCATGTGCGAGGTAGCACAGGCAGAGGGGAAACGGCCAGGTATTTCTGCTGGCGTCTGTCTGAGACACCAGCAGAAAGCATCTCTAGTAGCCTGCCAGGACTGCTGAGACTAAGTCCCACGGGCAAAAGTGTTGGCCCAGTTCAGGAGACCCAGAATTTTGGAATTGGGGCAATGGCAGAATTGGTTCCTTTGGAGCCCAGTGAGGAAGGGTCAGCTTGGGCCTCTCTCCAAGACTCCCGCATCTCCCTGGATTCTCACGTCGTCTCCTTGTCGCCTCTCATAAGGACTGTCGCAGTGGGTGAGGGCCACACAAACAACCCATTTTAAACCTGGTTTCCTCTTTAGAGACTGTATCTTCAAGCCAAGTCCTGTTTGGAGGTTCCCAGGCTTAGGACTTGAGCATTGGAATGGAGCAGGCACAGCTCAATACCTGATATTGTAGCTGAGCTGTATTTTCTTGGCGGCACAGAGACTGTAAACATGCATGTGAAGGTGAAGGAAGAGTAACTGGGCTTGCATATGGGACAAGGGGCATCTAGCGCAGCAAAAGTCAAGAGACAAAGCCTGGAATTGATATATTAAAAATGATTTTGTTACTGGAGAGAAGTAACATCCTCCAGAAGAAATTAATTAAAACATTAGAAGAAGTCTTAGTGAGGAAAATATGGATTGGCGGGGATCAGAGGGTGTTAGCTTTTAATTATAAGTACTGCTGAAGTATACCATTTAAATTATTTAAGCAACCATTTAAAATTACCAGATAAAGCAGTTGATCAATTTTGAATTAATCGATTACATGACCTGGCTGGGAATTGAGACTATGTATAAATGCAAATATTGGAAAGTCCTTCACAGAAATAGCCTTCTGGTCAGCACCTTTTTCATTCAAGGAACTTCTTTTTTAAGAAAAGAGGGAAGAACTGCTGAGAAAAAGAAAATTCTTAGGCATGCATGAAAACATGAATTTAGCACTGAAGAAAAAATAGTTTAGTATTTTGTTAAGGTTTAATTTAAACATTGAAAATAGTGGATGTAAATTGAGGTGGCTGCATTCGCATCTAATATTTATGACATTTTCTTCCATCATCCAAGCTGCTAGGTCCAGCCTTTTCCAGATTATTTGGGTGACCAGTTGCTTGGGTCTGATAAAGAGTCATTATCTCTTTGTTTAAGGTCTGCAGAGATCCAGAGAATGGCCAGCAGGCTCTTACTGATCTCTGCCTTTCCAACCCGAAGCATATCTGTTTTTCCATCCTGAAGCACATGTGTAAGGGCCTTCTTTTGCTGCTATCAATCTGGGAAACTTTGAGAGATGAGTAGAAAGCCCTTTGTGTCCCTCTGAGAAGGATTTGCAGGAAAGGCAGCTGGGGAAAGACTACACTAACACACCTGGCCTCTACCCAACTGTTCCCTCGTCTGGAGGGCTCCTCTACTCTGAGCCCCCCTCCAGGAAGCTTCCTCAGCCCCAGCAGAGCTAAGAGCTGCTGTTCTGTGTTGCCCTAAGCACACACATCCCCTCAAACCCTTCCTATTTCAAGTTTCTACTCTGGTCTCCATTGCCCATCACCGTTAAATTTGGAATTACTTGAACAACATAAAAACTTGATTAAAGCAACCCAAACAATAGCAAGGTCTACAAACTTTGATACACGGCACCAAGAGGTATGCTGAGTGGAAATTGTAAGGGAAAAATAAAAGAAGAAAAGAATGGAGGAAGATGTTTCAGAAATACAGATCAAAGCTCTTCTTGATTTGGTGACTGTTTAGAAAATAATAATAGTTAATTCTTATTCCACTGTGGATGAAATCGTATAAGAATCACCTTAGGTTGTTGATACTATTGTGATTACCACTTTATAAATGAGGAAAGGACAGGTCACTCGTGCATCAAGATGGTAAGGGCATGGGGGGTCAGCTCACTCTCAATGTTCAAGGTCCACGGAACCAAAGAGACAAAGCCAGTTGCTGAGGTCACATGCGGAGGTTCCCCTGCATAACGAGGAGCAAACGGTTCTGATTCTCCGGACCAGGTCCTGGGCGTAGCTCCACCAGTGTCCTAGCCAGCAGCCAGTTATTATCTTTGTGTCTCAGCTCTGTCACATAAGAACTGAATATTTGCTGTCAACCTCTGAGAAGGATTTAGTAGAGTTTAAACTCCAGGATTCCTTCCCTGCACCGTCTCTTTCCAGAGCTCTACACCTAATTCTGTACATGTAACTTGAACATCATTTTCCCCAGAAGTTTCCCATTGATAATAAGCTTCAAACAAGACTGAATCTATCTTGGATCCATTATACCTGAGTAGTTATGAGGGCTTTGTTTATAAGCCTGGGTTAAGACTGAGATCTCCTGCACCCAAGCAGGGTACCTTTCCTCCACATGAGTGAATGTCTCCCCTTCCGTGTCCAAATTTTTGAACCTACTCTCCTGCTGTCTTCCTGTCACCCCCAAATCACGGTGTCCAGACCTTCCTGCCCTCCTGGGTAATGCCGTGGTTCTAAAATTAGCTCTGTCCTACTCTCCTCTGAAAATACCTGCAAAGAGAACCAAAATACCATGCTCTAAATTACCTTTCTTTCATTTTAAACGATCTTTAAAACCAGCAAATGGAGGCTGGATCAATGTTGGGAGTTTTAACTCCACTTCCCAGAAGACATTTGCATTCTGAGTGAGGCTGCTCTTCGCAGTGGGGGAAGGAGTAAGTGAGGAATGACCTGCAGCTGCCGGGTTGGGTCTTGACTCCTTGCCAGCTCATATCCAGCCACGGCCCTGCGTGCCCTCTCAGGATGGCAGTGGCTTCCCACGAAGCCTGGCACAACAATCTTGGAAAGTGAGGTCATGGCCTCTAAAACCGATTTACTCCCCAAATACCAATTCTGAAAACATGCTTGGCCATGGTGGTTAAAATTAAAATGGAGCTATGGGTTAGGTTAGTTTTGTTTGTCATTGTGCTTTAGTTGAATTTCACAGCAGTTAAAATTTTATACCTTGAAAATATTTGCATATTTAACCAGTACAAATTTGACTCTGGACAGCTGTGGTGGACTTATTGTGGTCAGCTTGGGCAGGAACGCCCAGCTGAACTGAGTTAGTGTGGTTCAGTGCATAGGAGATTCACCTGAAGTTACTGCTAGCACAACATAAAAGAGAAGAGGCACAGACACTAGGTGGCTGCTGTTTCCCAGGAGAAGCTCTGTTGCAGCTGGTTTCCCTGAGTGAACTCGGCTGTTCTGGTCACAGGAGGAGCTCAGCTCGGAGCCTTGCTGTCATCAGGGATGGCTGCTGTTTGCTCCAGGGGAGCTCTGGTCCTCATCTCTACTGTAAGTGTTGCGCCCTGGCTCCAGGATAGACTTCTTCAGCCTTGTAGTGCAGACACAGATGCACCTGGGACATTGCCATGGGCTCCCGGCCCTTTACTGGCTCTTTTAGGTCTCCAGTGCAAAGGTAAATGTTCTGCACTCTTCCTGCATTTGGTTTATGTGTGAATTTTGTAATTTAGAAGTGTTCTGTCTTAAATCTGCTCTCTTGCAAACCATTGACTCTAAAAGGTAATAAGACCATAGAATATAGAAGACTTTCTAAGTCACAAAGTGTTTCAAATACATGTATCATATAAAAGCAAGCAAGAAATCAAATTACATTGCTGTTGGGTTTTAATCATCAAGGATGCTTGTTCTATACGAGTTTTTCACAGAGTTAAAATCTCTACCTATAATGCCAAAAGTAGTATAAAGGTATGTTAGTGACATACTAATTATTCAAAAATGCTTATTTCCTAAATAATAATTTCTCACTTAGGAGAACAGTTACTTTGGATTTTCTGCTGTATGCAAGTTAGTCCATGAATGATTTAATTTCAACTCATTTAATTTCAAAGTGATATTCATGAAGAGTGTTTTAAGAAGAAAAATTTAAAAATATTGTCGACATGTAGAAGGAGAGTACCTAACCAATAAAAGTGTGATGTGGACCTAAGTGAGGTGCGTAGGGGACTTCTGCTGGGTCCCTGCTCCAGAGAAAGAACCCTTCGTCATCACAGGTTTATCCTTGCCTCTCATGGCCCCGGTACCGCGCTGTGCTTTTGCTCATCATTTACCTCTTCTGTCCTTAAATATTGCTGGGCTGTGGGCAGCTTCAGAGTTTCTCTGAACCCATTCCAGTTCTGAGGGCTGCCCAACTCATAAATCCTTCTTTGTACGATTAGATTCTGTTCAACATGTTTTGGCTAAAGTTGTTCTTTCAACTAAAAGGGAGAGCAGTAATAGGATCAGATTTACATTTTAAACTCTTAATCCAGTTGTAGGTGTCTGGATTACAGGAGAGAGACTGTCTTCTTACCTTCTGTTGCTGAGGTCATATGCTGCTGGGGTAAACGTGTGGATGTGAGAGTCACCCCCAATCTTAGGGTGAACTTGGGGTGGAATCTCAGATAGGAGAGCTTATTTGCATATTCAGCTTGATTGGTCAAGAGGCTTCTTGTTTGTGTTGGAATCAGATTCTCCGCCTGATGGTTTGCAGCTGAAATTGAAGCGCAGACTCCACCCAGCTGTGTCCAGGGCTTTCCCACCCCACCCTTGCTTTGTGACATGGCCTGCAGGTCTCTTGATGAGGGTCGGGTGGCACAGGGTGGTTTGGGATCTGTACCAGGAAGGGAACCGAGTGTCTGACCATGGTGATCATTTGGTACAAGTCAGGTTCTCCTTATATTTTCAGTACTGAGTTAGATGTCAGTGCCTTCGCAGCACTCAAATCTGGTATAATCCAATACCTGAGAACAAACCTTGCGCTCCAAGAAAGGCAAGTCAGAAGCCGAGGTCAGGAAAAGAGCGTGTGGAATTCAATTGTGCTGCGAGGTTAAGGTGATGGCCACCACATGGAGGGGAAAAGGTGGGAAGAGAGCACACCTTCCTTTCCAGGCATGCAGGCAGGGGCAGCGGATGCCCTTTCCTTTCACACTGTCCCCTTTACACGAAGCTTCAAAGAGAGCTGGGCAAAGCATTCGTGAGCAGTCCAGCACCCATCTACACTCAGACCGAAGTCCCCCGGGGTGTGCTAAGCTCCATGCACTCCCCCACCCGGTCCTCCGCAGGCTGAGGAGCTGCCAGGTGGGGCTGATGCATGGCCACCTGGATCTGCTCCAAGCCTTTCTTATTCCTGGCCCTGGCCAAAGCCTCTGGGCAGACCAGTCCTGCTAGACGGGAAATGTTTCCCTGACC
Source organism: Hystrix cristata (assembly GCA_004026905.1). Classification (NCBI taxonomy): domain Eukaryota; kingdom Metazoa; phylum Chordata; class Mammalia; order Rodentia; family Hystricidae; genus Hystrix; species Hystrix cristata. The sequence continues at coordinate 18,285 of PVJO010012015.1, read as the reverse complement.
AAACCCAAAGTGCCTTCTTTCACCAGAGGACATCCAGGAGGCACCAGCTGGTCTTTGATTTTGGAGGAAATATCCTCACACAGCCCTGACCTTTGGACCACTAAACATTTGGCTGAAATGGCAGAGATCCCTGAATTGTCAGCTTCTGCCACTGGAGGTGCATTTGTCTTACTAAGGCTGCTGGCTCCCGCTAATTCCCTGTGTCTCATCAGCGTGATGATGCCATTGACAGAATGGATCGACACAATGTTCTCAGAGACTTGAAAGTCCTAATCTCTTAGACTGTGTTATGACAGAGGGCAGCAGAGTTAGCACGGCCTTGTAGCAAAAGCAATGATGAATGTTTGCTCCAGGTGCGTGAATGCAAACTATCACTGCTCCTCCTATCTGACCCAGCTTGTTGGATCCGGAAGCAATTCCTACAAAACCCTTGCGCTCTCTGTACTCAGGGCCCAGACTTTCAGGTTCGAACCCCTCCAGGTCTGCCAGCATAATAAACCCGAGTTCTCCAACTCTCTGAGTGTACTTGGTTTCTCAAGGGTCTATTTCTGCAGTAGCTGCAGAGGACTTCGGAGGAAAAGGACCGCAATTGTACAATGCCGTGCAGACCCGGAGCAGCAGGCTATTTCTGTAAAGGTTCAGTGAAATCCCCGGGCTTCATGTGCCAGACGGGTTATGCTGGTCATATAAATACTTCAGTAACGTGCTACTCATCGGTAGGAGGAAATCCTAGGTTCCTCCGATGCTTCCTTACACAGCCGGCCCCTCCCGCGATAGTCTGCACCTTCCTATTACGGAACAACTGAAGATCAGCACTCTGCCAGCAGGGCAGCCCCGGCCCCGCCCGTCTTCACTGCGCTGTCCCTGCCGGACCCTTCCCCACAGCCTGCAGCGCCCACTGACCAGGCAGACACTGTGGTGAGAGTAGCGCCTCTCCCTCCTGAGCGCTCTCCAGAGCACGTCCGACCACAGAAGTTCCTCAGAGGTCCAGTTAGCGCCTCGGCCTGAACGCATGTGTTATTCCTCGGAGAGCGGTCGGGGAGCTGTGCAGCAGGCACAGGGAGCCTGCGCACAGAAGGACCTGGCCGAGCCCTAGCAGCGTGGGGACACCTTTGCAGGGCTGCTGGGCAGTCCACACCGGTGGAGCACAGAGAGTCGGACAGCAGCGGGAGGTGGTAGCCAGGAGAGAAAAGGGCAGAGAGAGCTGGAGCCAGGCCGCCTGCCTCACATCGCAGTTCCTCTGTGTGATTCCATAGGCTGCGTCTCGGTTGACTCTTCTGAAAACTGGGAGTCATAATAATATTTACTCCCTCGGGTTCTAAGAGGACTAAATGAGTTAATAGATTACGAGTGTTTAGGAAGTTGCTTGATCACTGAATGTTCAGCACAAGTCATCTGCTTGCTATCTTATTTTGGTGGTGGGCGTGGTGTGGCTGGTTCTGTGGGCAAACGCTTGCATTTAAGTAATTAAATATAACTGCCTTTGGCGTCATCGCAGCAGGAGGGGTGCGTATTGCAGCCAGCTATTTCAGAATGACCCACGACTTCTCCACAGCGAGGGGGAGGCGGGCTGAGTCACAGGAAGTGTGACAGAGTCGGCCCCACGGAAGACGCTCATTAGCCTCGCTCAGGCCTGGGGCCAGCGTGGGCAGAGCACTGATGCTTTCTGACTGCAGTTCGACGGTTTGCAAAGCTCGTTGCCGGGTGTCTTCATTTCCCCTAGAATAACTTCTATTTGGGTTACCATCCAACCAGGGCTTACATTTGGTGACTCAGCAAATAAGTTAAGGTTCTTCTGTAACGTAGGTGGCTTAGCGACATTCAGCTTGGCAGTCGGCACAGGCTGAGGGATATTAATGCAGAAGCGGCTACACGGTGTGCCTTCTCGTTGGAACCGGAAGCTTTTAGCCCTCAAAATGACCCAGTACACTTGCACAAGAATCTCATACTAAAATTTATCCAGTGCTAAATTTGAATCTATCAGTTGTGGCCAGCATTTTTTTAAGGATATACATGCAGTATATACAGGTATATGCTGAAATTAATTAAAAGAAAATTCAAACACCAGAAACCGGACACTGGCTTATTCGTTAACACCAAACAAATGAAAATAAAATAATAAAATGAAACATATATAACATTTTGGTCATTGTATCCCATATCTTATTTTTTAATTTATGACTAGAATAAGAAATTATGAAATGTGCATACTTTATTCTTTTTCTTTTCTTTTCTTTTCTTTTTTTTTTTTTTTTTTGAGACAGAGTCTCATTATGTAGTCGAGACTGGCCGTGAACTCACCATCCTCCTGCCTCTGCCTCCTGCCTCAGGCTCCTGAATACTAGGATGAGAGGACTGCACCACCACACTTGGCTCTTCCGAGTTATTTCACCTCCATAAATTTCTCACTAAGTTTGTGTGACTAAACCATTACACCCAACATCCCTGATATTTAGCTAGTAACAGCTGGGTTAATTTTCCAGGAAGGAAGAAAGGAGGAAGGGAGGGAGGGAGGAGTACGAAGGTGAATAAACACATTCGCACGAGTTCCCTGTCCTGGTTGATCCTGATTACTGCTGGTGGGAGGTCCAGTATCGTTCGCCACCAGGGTCCATCCAGCTGGTCAGAAGCCACACGCCTCTCCTGCCACCAGAATCCTCCAAATGGAATAAGGAGCAGCGGCTAATTCACAGTCCCATGAACACAAGGAGGAGAAAAATCAGTGATGTTAGCTTTGAAACAACTGGCTTTGGTGGTTGTTCGTTGTTTTTTAAAACATGCTACCTTCACCTTGGAGCAGGAACTTGTCAGAGTGCTCCAGAAAGGAGGAAGCCAGTGTCCTACATCCCCGCCAACTCGGCGGAAGCTCACCAAGAGATCATATGCCAGAACCAGCTTCGACGCCTGTCTGCCCGGAGCAAGTAGGTGCAGTGGTGTGGACATTTGCACTGTGCCCCTGCGAGGGGAAGGGGAGAAGGGCAGGCTCCTCCAGACCACTTACAGGAAGCTAAAGTCAGCAGAGGCCACAGCTAAAGGAGGTCTGGCTAAGTCCGACCTCCATAAATTACCAGATTTTTTTTTAAATTGTAAAACAAATATTGACAATAGGGAAAATTTAGAAGACGAAAATATCCCCAAGCGTATCACTCTTTCAATTGGATGTCCCAGGCCTACACTTTGCTGTTGTCAGGCTCTCCTGTCCCCACAAGGTCCCGGCTCTCCCCACTCACGCCTCAGGCCCCTGGCCTCCCCGGAACCCCAGATCCAAGGCCCGGTCCCGAGGACAGCGTCTTGTGCTGCTCTGGAGTAGCAGCGTCTGAAGCTCCTGTAGTTGTGTGATCCTCACAGCTCATACTTTCTGATGACTCCAACCCAAGAGAGCCCCGACTTCCCATCTGGTGACCCCAGCCCATCAACCCTGCTTACGGCTGGGGCACCACAGGGTTGCAGGCTGTGACACAGGGGCTGAAGCTGCTCTACTGTCCGCCCACCTAGAGTGAGGCCGTAGTCTCAAGCTCCCTTGACTGTGACCGTCCAGGAAACCCTGCATCCCTCTCTTCCTCACCCCGCATCTCCACATCTCCACATCTCCTGGTCAAGGTCTGGAGTCGCTTGCCACTGTGCAGCTTAAATGTCCTTGGGCAGCGCGGAAGGGGTATGTCATGCTTTGACCACTGGCCCTGCACGCACACGCAGGTAATGAGAGAAGACACAGGTACAGAAACATATCTGTACACTGGCTTGCCAACAGTGAAAATGGTCTGTTACCATTTTTACTATGCCGTTGATTAAAATTTTAAGTTTTCATTTTTATTTCTCTGATTCTTAGCAAGTCTTTTAATATTTTGCACAAGCTTGTAATCAATGCATTTCAGTTTTGATAATACAAAAGTAAACCTATGATTCAGGAAATGTAATGAGAGTGTCCAGTCCTTAAAAACTGGTTTTCCCTTCTCTCTGTGCAAGGATAGGAAACAATTTTCGAGGTGCCCAGTGAACGTGGGCACGTCTGCAACTGTGCATCTCACTTGGATCCAGGTAAGCTTGAGCCACCAACTCACTGGATCAGCTTATTGCCTCTACAAGAGATGACTAGGAAGATGTAAGAATATAGTAGTTTTGTTTATTAGGAATATGAATCATTTGTAATATTTTGTGAGCCAAGAATGTGGTTCAAACTTTAACTTATTCATAATAATGATATGTGTCGATGATGATGATATCAGTTTTAGTTATCAAGCATAAAATATGTACCAGACGTTGCTAAATACTCAACACCACTTATCCCCAATCTTCATAAATCCTCCGCAAACTGTTTTGCACATGAAGCAATTGAGAATCTGACAGCATAAGTGACTCGCCAAAGACTTAGTGAATAGTAAATGTGTACAGAATAATTAATTCCACAATAGGGAAACACCACTTTTTAAGGTAACCCACAAATATTCACTTACTATGAGAAAATTGATGTGAAGTGCTCTCTCAGTACTGAGGAAAAACTGTAAAGGCATTTGACGTCCTTCTGAACGCTTGAGAGCATTTATACAAGACAAAATAGAAACGTACCTACTTTTTACTCAGTAAAACAAAATTTTCCTTCCTCTTTGGAAATTTGTTTTTTATTTATGTTGGATGAGGGAACTAAAAGCAAATTTCTGTCACTACCTCCTGCTCTGTGTACCTTCAAAAAGGCACCAGTTTAATTTCAGGCTTGAGACCGTATTTTCTTTCATAACTTTCCCATGACTAGATGCTTAGAGCACTCAAAAGCTCAGTGTCTGTTGCTGCTCACCCTGGATAAATGGCTTCCTAGGAATCATCAGCCAATTTCCCAAATAAGCATCAAGATTCTTAAAACAGAGGAAGACAGAGGACCTGTGTGTCTTGGCCCCGCCAGCGCTGCTGCCCACCCAGGCCCTACCACACACGGGGCAGAGGAGGCGAGCAGCCATGCTCCCCAGTGCTATCCATCTCTGTCCCTGGGTTCCCCGCTGCACAGGAGAGCGGGGCGATGAGCAGAAGACTGACGGATGGGAGACAAGACCAACGCCCAGGAAGAGAATGTGAATCCAGGACTGAAGCGTTACCTTTCAGAGAGACAGGGTGGGAGACGCCAGGGAGAGGGGTGTGGAGAGGCCGGGAGCTGAACAGGCATCTCCTGGGAGCATGTGGGCGGCGCAGGCTCAGGCCCGGAGGGCACAGGGCCTGTGTTCTGCTGTGGGAGGCCAGGTCTGGTGGGTGTAATCTCTAGAAGGAGTGGTCCTGAAGGAGAAGGCCTTTAGTCCAGTGGTCTGCTTGAATTATTGCACCACTACCTACATGCAGCAGAAATGAGTGGTCAGTATCTGGGAGCCTGCGTGTGTTCATTGAACTCATAGACCTCCTTGTTCTGCTGAAGGGCAGTTGGTGAGTGGTTCCGAGGGTTTGTCGATACCCAGTTAGTATTTGATGTCATCATCGTCGCTGAGTTAACTACTGTAGTCGAGACAGTACAGCAGTTGCCATAAACTGGTTTGTTCCTGTGCCAATATCTGGGTTACACCAAGGAGTCGTAAACAGGACTGTGGCTCCCTCCTGAAGAATGAGGCACTGGGCCAAAGAAGCCCCGAAACAAAACAAAAAATGGTACATGAAAAGACAAAGCAACAAAACCTCCCAAAACTCAAAAAAACCTCTCAACTCCCTGAAACTCCCAACTCCCCAAAAAACCACTTACAGGGCATCAAAGGAAAAGAAATCACCAGCCACAGAGCAGCAAGTTCTGAAAGGAGTCAATGGAGTTTGGTAAGGATATCAATAGTTCAATAAGGTGGTTGGCAAATTTAAAGAAGCTATAACTAACCACATGATGACGGTGTGCCGAACTCATTATTGTGGTCAAGCCGAGCAGAAACACTCCGGTGAACTGAGCTGGTGCGGTTCTGGGTGTAAACGATCCACCTGAAGGTTATTGCCAACAAAACATGAAGGAGAAGGGGGGCAGAAGATAAGTGGCAGCTGCTTCCTGGAAAATCTCTATTGTGGCTGGTTTCCCTGAATGCATTTGGCTGTTCTTGTCTCAGGAGGAGCTTGGGGCCTTGCTGTCATCGGGGATGGCTGCTATTTGCTTTGGGGGAGCTCTGATCTTCATCTCTGCTGTGAGTGTTGTACCCTGGCTCCAGTATAGATTTATTTAGTCTTTTAGTGCAAACGCGAATGTACATGGGACAGTGGTGTGGGCTCCCAGCCCTCGACTGGATCTTTCAGGTCTCCAGTGCATAGATGTTCTCCACTCTTCCTGCATTTGGCTTGTGGGTGTGAATGTTGTAATGTGTAAATGTCCTGTATTAAATCTGCTCTCTTGCAAACCATTGACTCTAGAAAAGTAACTAATCCAAGACATTGGTACCAGAGAAGTGGGGCCCTTGCTGTGATGTTGCCTGGCCATGTGGCTTAAGGGCCTTTGAAATTAATTTGGAAAAGTTTTGAGAGACCAGCCAAAGAGGCAGCCCCAAAAAGCTCTAAACTTATGATATGGGAGACTCTGGTCAGAGCGTGGAAAACCAGAGTAACTGATGGAAATACTGTTGGTTAGAATGAGGCTCGGGAGGCCTCTGTGGAGAAAGACTGCATTGGCTGCTGGGTCCCAGGTGGTATATGTGCTTTGGCAGAAGTTGGTCTGCATTTTGCTTGTGTTTGGAGACATCACCTGGGTGGCAGAAAAATTTCAATGCAGTCTAGTGTTGGGGAGGTGGCATTGTTACTGTTGAAGGTTTTTGGCCAGATCTATGTTGGAAATCAAGACAGAGAGCAGAGTGACTTGAAGTGTCCGGCCAGAGGGGAGCTGTGGATTGGAAGGATGAACAGAGATGTGGATGTGGAGAAGAAACAGGACAAGGGAAAAATGATTTGAGGCCTTTGACCAGAGAGAAGAGTGTATTTGGGGTGCAAGAGCTCCTTTGGGGCATTTCTTAGTGTTGCTGTGCTCCGTTGTTAAAGTTAATGGGAGCCATAGGAGTTTTAAAATTTGAAACCATATTTTTTAATGTGGATGCACTATATTAGCATTAGCACTTTGAAAACAAATTATTGTTTTAGAACAAGAGAGACAGACCGGAGTAGTTGTATATTTGTATGTATAGTTGTAGTTTTGGACACCTGTTGGTAATCAGTGTTGAGCATCTTTGAATATTTGTTTCTGGTGTGGGAATGAGTGCACTAATTGTATTGTTGATGTAAATCTGAATAGACCAAGATATGTGAGCTCTTTACAAATCGGCCGCTGGAGACTGTGCTTTAAAGAAATGTGTCTGGTTATCAAGTTGACCGGGGTCGGGTTGTGGTGGACTTACTGTGGTCAGTTTGAGCAGGAACACCCAGCTGGACTGAGTCGTTGTGGTTCTGGACATGGAGGATCCAGCTGAGCATTACTGCGGACACGACATGGAGGAGACCAGGAGCAGAATATAGCAGCAGCTGTTGCTCAGGAGAAGCTCTGCTGCGGCTGGTTCTCCCGAAGGGAACTTGGCTGTTGTCATCACGGGAGGAGCTCGGGGCCTCGCTCTCAGCGGGATGCCTGCTGTTGCTTTGGGGGAGCTCTGGTCTTCATCTCTACCATGTCACATGCTGGCTCCAGTGTGGATTTCTTCAGACCTGGCAGACCTGGCATATATGGGACAGTGCTGTGGACTCCCAGCCCTTGACTGGATCTTTCCAGTCTCCAGTGCACAGATAGACGTTCTGCTTTCTTCCTGCATTTGGCTTGTGTGTGTCAATGTTGTAAAGTGTAAATGTCCTGCATTAAATCTGCTCCCTAGAGTCACTGACTCTAGAAAAGTGACTAAAATAGACTGTGATGAAACATGACTGGTGTGTCTAGATAAGAAATTAACAAAACTCTGACGGAGCTGAAGAAAAAGATGCGAAACCTGAATGCTGAGCACAGAAAGCATGAGAGTCCATAAAAAGCTCCAAACAGGAATCTTGCAGATTAAGAATATGTAGAAAGTGCAAGGTGGCAAGTGCAACCAGTAAGAAGACAGCGCATCAGACTGGAGGGCAGAGCCGAGGTCAGTGACCAGTGAGAGATGCCTTGGAAACAACAGGAGAATGTGAGAAGTGGACCCAATGGCTGCTCATTGACTCAAGACTAATGCAAGAGTAATTGGAATTAATGAAAAACCAAAAGGCAGCACAAAGGGCGTAAAAAACCTGTTTACAGAAGAAATAAAATATTTTCCACATGTAGAAAAAGAACTTAACATACAGACAAGTGAAGCATATACAACCCCAGACACCCTTGATCAGAAGAAAACCACTCCATACTGCATAACAATTAAAACAGTAGAAATACAACACAAGAACGGTATTTTAAAGGCTGTTAAAAGCAGCGACTCATCTATAAAGGCAAACCCATCAAAATTACAACAGACTTTGCAAAAAAATCCCAAAACAACCCAAGGAAAGCTTGGAATAAAGTGTTTCAAGCTCTAAAAGCAAACAATTTCCAACCCAGACTGTTACATCCTGCAAAATTGATGGAGAAATAAGATCTCATCCTCTAAATTGACAGTGAAATAAGATATTTTCATGATAAAGAGCAATTACAGAAGTACATGGGCACCAAACCAACACTCCAAAAAAATTCTGAAGGTTATCTAAGGAGACAGTGAAGCTTAACAACTAAGAAAAGCCCAGGACCTGATGGATTCACAGCTGAATTCTAAAGAATTTCAGGGAAGATCTAATACCTTAGAGTTTGATTATCCTCAAACTCTAAGAAATTGAGAGGGAAAGAGTTCCTCCAAAATCATTCTCAGAAGTTACCATTATTTTGATCCCCAGGTCAGGTAAGGATTCAACCAAAAAAAGAACCATAGGCCAGTTAAAAGTGGGCACTAAAATGAATAAATACTCCTCAGAAGAAGTAGTACAAATGGCCAATAAATACATGAAACATGCTTATCATTTGTGGCCATTAGAGAAATGCAAATTAAAACTACACTGATATCTATCTTCCCCCCAAAAGTATAGCTATTGTCAAAATATCTGATAATAGCAAATGCTGATGAGGATGCGGAGGAAAAGGAACTCTTCTGGATTGTTGGTGGGAATGTAAACTAGTACAGCCACTGTGGAGATCGGAGTGGAGATTCCTCAAAAAACTAAAAATATAAACTCCTCTTGACAGGGCTACCCCTATTTTAGGTATTTTCCCAGAAGAGTTAAAATCCTCATATTACAGGGGTATGTGCGTGTTCATGTTTACAGCAGCACAATTTATAATAGCTAGATCTTGGGAACAGTGTGTATGTCCAGAAACAGATGACTGGATAAGGAAAATGTATTTATACACAATGGAGTATTATCTGCCACAAAGAAAGATAAACTCGAGGTGTCTGTAGGTACATGGGATCCAATCTGAGAACATAATGTTAAGTGAAATAAGTCAGACACACAAACTACGTGGTTTCTTTTATATGAGAAAAATATATATATGTAGCAAAAAAGAAGATTGATGAACAGGAAGTAGGGGAGAATTTCAAATATTTCTCCCATATACCTATTCCAATGTACCAAAAATATTTTACAATATATGCTAATTTGTTGCATTTATACTATTAGTTTCTCTTAGTTCATTGGAAATAACAGTTTGTGCTATTATGTGTTTGTCTCTTCTTTGTAAAAGGGAAACTTTTTGTACATAACAACTTCGAAGATAATGATATACTATTGTTATTCTCTTATTATTTGTTATGAACCTTCATTTTATTTTTTCATAAGCTGAAAAAAGATTCTGAAACACATACCTCTTATAGAGAAGTAAAGCAAGGACCTCTCCAGACCTTAGTGCTGGTGAAAATACAGCATCTCCATCTCCTCATTCATTCATTCATTCACAAACCTTAATGACTATTTGCAAACCCTGTGACAGGCTTTAATAGAGAACAAAGACTGTCAAATCCACAGATCTCCCTTTGTCAGATCAAAGACAGATTCAAGACTATGAGGCGCAGCTGTAGGAGCCCTGAGGCAGGGAACGAAGCCCAGCCTCCTTCACAGCCCTGATCTTTTCCACACCTAGACAGGAAGCTTCCAAACAGCACCAAGGACGCCCCAATTTATTCCCCACATATTTGTTAAACAGGATGGAAAACAAAGCTAAACACCGACACCCACAGCCTGGTAGCACGAACTCATGTGGGGAATCCAAATGTGTGTATGCGTGGCTGGTGTATAGTGTAGACAGTCTGACGGTAGAACGCAGCCCATCCCTCAGCATCACGCCCTCCTCGATGTTCAGGGACTGTTGAGGTGTATGTGTAGATGTCCCCCTAAAAACTCATCTTCTCCTAGGTGGGGCATCTGGGAGGAAGGAGAAGAGTCACCGGCGACGTGGCTCGGAAACGTTGATCTCCCTCCCAGCTCCTCCCTTCTCGCTCTGCTCCTGGCCACCATGATGTGAGCGGTTCTCCTCTGCCAGCCCCTGTGCCATACCACCCTGCCTCAAAGCCAGCTGACCATGAGCTGAAATGTGAGCCAAAAGAACCTTCACCTCCCTTGAACTGTGGGAGTTTGGCATTCTGTCTCACCAACAGTGAAAGTGACTAAGACCCACTTGGGAGAAAGTCCTCTTTTGCCAAGCAAATTCTTCCAGAAGATAACACTTTCATTTATTCTCTCATCCAAACTAAACACACAGACATTTTAAGAACCCTCACTAAGTTGACTAAGGAAACAAAGACTTAGAATTTAAGGTGAGAATGAAAACTAACATCTATGTATTACGATTCTAATGGGAATGATATTTCAGATTTGGAATATGATTACAGCTTGGATCTCAATGGAGTTTAAATTTCTTCTATATCCAAATTCTCTGCATCCCTGGAAAAACAAAATACTCTATGTGTTGAGTAAATATTATGGCTCAGATCTAACATGTCTCCTAGAAGTCTGCGTGTGGAAGGTGATCGGATCGTGGGATCCCGTAATTATCAGTGGATTTACCCATTGACGAGCTCACAGCTGACTGTGCTGTTAGAAGATGGGGGCTGGCTGGAGGTGGTCCCTGGGTGTGATCTGGGAGGCTGAATTCTTGTCCCTTCTCACTCTGCTTCTGGGGTGCCGTGGAACGAACCCTTTCCTCTGCCACCCCCCTCTGCCATGCCAACGGAAACTGTGAGCCAAAATAAACTTCCCTCCTTTCAGTTGTGGGTGTAGGGTGTTTGCCTCAGTGATGGGAAGATGACTAAGACAGTAACTTACCAGGAGACTTTGTGTTCCAGGTGACTTTCCTGGCCTCTCTTTACTGAACCATGGCCACTGTATGGAACATAAACGTGACCCTGGTTTACTGCAACAGGTGATGGTTTTCCAAGCAGAGGACGCTGTGTTTACCAACACAGAACTTCAGACTGCTTGATGGTTTTGAGGGCTAGGAATTCAGATGAACTCCATCACTACTTCCAGGTTCCAGAAAGAAAGATGATCTGGTAGTGCAGGCCGGCCTGTGTGAGGGAGGAGGCTGATTCTGCCATGAGGGTAGCATGCCCGAGAGCACCGATTCCTGACCTGGAGCAGGCCCGGGAGAGAAGCAGCTGTGCACATCAATCCATGAGGAGGGCGCAGGAAGCCCTCTCTGAAGGGAAATCGGTAACTCTGTCTAAGGCACCTGGGAAAATCAAGGCAGCTTGAAATGTGCATGCAATGGAGGAGTCGTTTTAATTCCCTCATTCTCTTCTATTCTCTGTCTAAAAATAACTGGAAGAAATTCCATCTGTTTAAAATGCAGGACACAAAATTAAAAACACAGAACATTAGCAACCAGTGTTCAGTGAAGACATATTTGCATACAGATTGAAGAAAAAATACACAGGAAGGGCAGGAACAACTGAAAAATGTTTAAAAAAATAAGATTACAGTTTGCTCTGCTTCAAGAACAAAACCACAGTGTAATACTTCACCTATGTCTTTCACAAGACTCTGGCCCTTTAAATAGTAACTTTTATTTTTAGAGGTATTTGGCTAGTTTTGTACCTGAGAGGACTCTAGCTTTGAAGAATAAATAATTTTTGCTGTGACTCCGTCGTCTCTACCCGAATCTCTGCTAGACATGCTTGAATCCAACAAACTTGCCTCTGTGAGCAACAACTTTGACGGTGTAAGGTTCCCGGGTTTCCTTCAACTGGACCACTTGGATTTGAAATATCTCATTACCAGTAATTAAAACTCATTCTAGGTATACGAAGCTACGTCAGATAAATTCCACGTGCAAGTTCCTGATTCCACACAGTAAGATCTAAGAGGAGAAATCAACTTGACTCAAAAAATAATCTGAAAAATTTCATTCATGCACTCCCACGATGAAGCTGTGCCTCCATCCCTGTGCAGTGCACGGGTGTGGGAAAAGCTTCCGTGGCATCCTCTCTGCAGCCCGGTCCTGGCCACCTCCACGTCCCTGTGGCGTTCCCCCATGGGTATGCATCTGCCTTCAAATGGCCCGTGCCTCAGAGACCGCTGCCTGGAATCCAGCCCAACCTGATGGCTTCATTTAAATTTGGTGAAGAGTCCATCCTCAAATAAATTACATTCTGCGAACCAAGGCTTAGGGCCTCAACAAATGACTTTTGGAGACATGATTCAACTCACAGCAGCACCTAGTAGGTATTCAATTATTGAATAATTGGTTGGTTTTGTGGCTAAAGGTTTATATCACCCCGGTGGTCATAGGTATTATGATTCATTCATTTATTTTATTGGAGACAAAGGGACTTCTGGTCTATACACAAAAGGTCTAGATAATATATGAAGTGACAAAAAGAATAGAAAAATCCTATGGTTAGATCCTTGTAATGAGGAAAGCAATTTTCAGATTTAGCACGTGTATATCTATAATGAAAATTTTTTATTTGTAACACTTTAAATTCATCACATTAGGAAAATTTCAGAATCTGGAAGTCCTCAGGTATTTACATTTTTAGTAAATAAATTCCTCTAAACACTGAGAAACAAGTAATTTTTGGAAATAAAAACTTTTTTTCTAGTCACCAGAGGGAGGCGTGTGTCATTGTACATAGTAATTTAAAGAGCAGATGTCAATATGGTAGAAATCATAAACTTGGGTAGATAGTAACTTTATAAAAGTGAGAAATCATGAAGTTGTACTAAGAATAACCCATGTCTGAATACTTTAACCTAGTCCACCTTTATAAACCTTCTAACCAGCAACAGCAGAATGTACATTCTTTATATGCGTGTGCCACATTTACCAAGATGAACCATAATCTGGGGCTACTGGCAGATCTCAAACAAATTCAAAATGTTCAAGATATATAAACTGTTTTCGCTGAGTACAATGAAATTAACCAATAATAGAAAAATGCCTGGAGAAGTCCCAAAATATTTGGAAACTAACATCCTTCAAAATAACTCATGGGTTAAGGGGGAAATCAAAAGGAAAATTGCAAAATATCTTGAACTGAATGAAAATTAAAATGCTGTATCAAACTTGGTGGGAATCCTAATAGAGCAATAAATAGAAAAAACTAAATGCCTGTCTTTAAAAAGAATAAGTGTGCAAATCAATGATCTCAGCTTCTACTTTAAGAAATCAGATTTTTTTTTTTAAAGAGCAAATTAAGTAAGCAGAAAATATAAAATTAGGCTAAGATCCAGGGAACAGAAATCAGAAAAGGAACAGAGAAAGTCGGTGCAATCAAGCCGTGGTTGTCACTGAAGTTCCTACACTCTAAGTAGGCGCACTGGACGAGCTGGTGGGACTGGGCAGCTTGCCGGTCTCCGGAGCTGAGGCCATCGCGGTCCAGCTTCTCCGGCCAGCTCTTCTGCGGGCTGACCACCGTCGGGCCCGGCTGGCCTCCCCAGCCTCTCCAGGTCAGGCGCGAGGCTGTCCTCGGGGCCGCCCATGCCGTCTTCCACTTCTCCGTGTCCTGGTAGCGCCATCCGTACCTTACTCCTGCCCAGACCCGTAGCTTCCGCAGCGAGGGCTGGACGAAAGCTGGATGACCCGGAGGCGCGAACGTCTGCTCCCGCAGGGCCAGGCGCGCAGACGGCGGAGGGAGGGCGCACGTCTCTCTTGTTTACCGCTTCGAGTTTGCTTTTTCCTGTTGGGTGATGTGCGTCGTCCACCTGTATCTCCTCTTTGACAGATGGCGTTCTCACGCTTTTCGTTCGCTCTTTATTGTCTATTTTATAAAAATACATAGTATAATTAGAAATTCGTTATGGCTTGTACACGGATTGGAAATATTTCTCTCAAGCTAGCATTATCCTTTGCTATTCCTTATGGTGTCTTTTACTATTACGTATTTATATTATTTTATAGACTTAAGTGTCCTTCTTTCCTTCCTTTTCATTTTTCCTGTTAGTGACTTCTAACTTTCCCACTTTACAAATGAAAAGACACCCGAAGTATAAGATATGAAATCTCAATATTCTTCTAGCGTTTTATTGTTTTGTACTAGGAATAAATTCTTAATTCATTATTTTTGTATATGATATAAGATCACCTTTATTTTCTTCCGGAAAAAATGCCAGTTATAGCACCATCTTTATGAAATAACTAGTTGAATTTCCTGCACTATTTGGTAAAAATAAAAATAAAAAAAATAAAATGAAATACAGGAAATTTGATATGCAAAGTTTCTATATATATTGAAAAATATATTTTAGGATTCTCTGCTTTTCCAACAATATTTTTGTTTTGTTCCAATATTAATATCAATCTATTACATTTACAGTTTATTGACAAGTACCCCACTAACTTTTAATTTGTTTTACTAATTATTTTAGACTTTATGGCCATATCATTCAATGATCTGCAAATGCAAATATGCACTTAACGTTTTTTTAATTTCATTTTTCTGGCCAGAATTAACTTCAATATTACAACATAGAGATACGCTGGAGTATTCCTTATTCCTAATTTTAATGGAAATGACTTTGTCACTCACTGCTGGGTTTGGTTAATGGCCCTTATCATGGTTAAGCATTTGTTTATATTCCCTCTAAAATTGGAATAATTTTTTAATTCACAAAAAGGTATTGAGAAAAGCGTAATTCATGGAAGTACACATGATATATAGTGTATAATACAATAATACAAAGTTGGTCTAATTGATCGAACTTATGGATGAGATCACATCCTTTTTTTAGAATGTTACCATCTTCATTTGTAATATCTACGAGATTTTATTGAAGCATTTTTATCATCAACTTATGTAAACAGCAAGCCCCCAACTATAATTTGTACAGGTACTTAATTATTCTAATCGTAATAAGTATCTTATTGCTAACAGTAATTTGTTTTCTTATAATAAAGCTTGTTTGGTCATTTTGAATTAATCTTAACTTATTGATGAATTTAATAAGTAGATATTAGAGATTTTACATATTTATATGTGAATACAATCTATACTTTTTTGTACTTACAATACAAAACATGAACTGTATTAATAGCATGTAAAACATACTAATATTAATTTGATGCTTTATAAAATTTTATTCTGTTTTCTGAAGTGGTTTAAGTGCAATAAGAAGGAAATTCTCTTTTAAAGTTAGGTGAAACTGAGCCTCAAACCAAGGCTTATACCCTCTTAATGTGAAGGCATTTCAATTATCAATGCAAGCTCCTAATAGTGATTGATGTATTTTACTGCTCTGCCTCTGTGGATCAATTTTTGTATTATTTGTTTTTGTAAGAAATCTTTTTCTCTAGATCCTTAAGTTTCTTGCCATATATTCTTCTAGAGTTAAGCAAAGTTGTATAAAATAATCTCTTATGATTCTAAAGTTACTTCTGAATCTCTAATTATATGTTCCCTCGATATTATATTAATTTTTTCTCTCTTTCTCTATTTTCTTAATCTAGAATGCCACAGTTTTAGCTATCATATTGCACACTGTAAAGTATAAATTTTTTGTTTTATTTGTCTTTCCTCTTGCTTTTTGTTTTGAATTTCTTTCAACTCAGACTTTGGTAAAGTCTTTAAATAATTACCATTGTGTTAACTACGAGGCTTTTAAACGTTAACTTTTAGACCTAAAGCTTTCAGGTTCCTTTGTAAAAGGGACGGCTAACATCTCAGGAGGGATCAGCTGCATGCTGAGCGCCTTCTGTGTGCACGAAGCCTGCCCGCACTCACGGTTCCCAGGCTCAGGGGCAAAGCTCAGATACCTCAAAGGGAGGGAAACAGGTTGAAGGCTCATGCAGGCTCATAACCAGCTAACTCGTCAATAAGGGGTGTTTATTTCTGCTTTGGGCTGCAGGGCTGCTTTGGTCCCACTAGAGTCTTTCACCCAACTAAAGAAAGGTGAAGTTGAACACAGACAAAAGCAGTACCTAGCTATCGGTGGCAGAAAGAAACGATGCATGGAGATGTAAGGCAAGACTGAAGCAAGTAGCACTTCTTATCTCTCTTCATAGCATTTATTTTACCCCCAGAAGTTATTTTAAAAACATGACTTACAATAAACAAAATTTCCGTTTACATTAAACTTGTCACAGGCACTGTGGCAACCTGAAAATCCCCAACACTTGTGAGCATCACATTTCAGTCCTAAGAGTGGGTGTTCGCCTTCTTTGGAAAATGGGTCTTTGAGGATATGATTAAGCTCTTACGATGAAGACACTAGTCTGGGTTGCTCTGGCCATGAAGGCCCTCAGAGAGTCCTGAGGAGAGAGAGGCCCAGGAGGATTTGAGGAAGACAGGCGCATGTGCAGGAGAAACTAAGCAGAGATCCGGCAGAGATCGGAGTGGTGTGGCCACGTGCCGGGGAGCTCAGAGACACGCCCAGGCAGCAGGCCACCAGAGGCGGGGCGGGCTTCTCTCCTCCTCTGGAGACACCTTGGTTGCAGGGTGTGTCTTTTGGGACTCGGGGGAGATGACTTTCTGTTGTTTTAAGTCAACTAATTTGTAGTAACTTGTTACAACAGCCCTAGGAATCTACTTGGATCATTTTACGTCATAAATTCAAACTTTTAAAATATGTCTAGCAGCAAGCGTTAGAGTCTAACATAATCATATGTCTTGTTGGTTTGGTTAAGATCTGAAATACTTGTTCAGTTCACCGAAATTTACTTTAAATAAACATCTTTCACAGAGACCAAGGGAGACTGAAGGCAAAGCAGTAAAACTTCTAGACTCCCCGTCCTAAACCCCAAGGTACTTCTGCCCAAGTGAATGATGACCATCGACAAAGAACTCAGTGTTCATTAAAATCCATTAATGAATGAGCAGATATTTATGACTCTTACTGATTTTAGTTATATGATGTTTCTTTTATTCTCTTTTACATGCCCATATACTGGTGCTTGATTGGAGAGAGATTTCAAAAGGCCAAATCAAGCAAAATTTTATTTATCTACATCTTCTAATTTTTTAACTCATACTGGAATTAATGTGTGCATCAAGTTCTACTATGACAGATACCAAAGAATTATCTTGCTTTAAGAAGAAAAACTTGTTTCAACAAGTATCACCAGACCTTATCTTCAATCCTGCCGTGGTTTTGAAAAGTATGTTTTAGTGCTTTCTTTTTAGAAATGAAGTAAATGAAAATTAGAGAGGTTAAGTGATTTACTGAAAGCCACGATGCTAGTAAGATAGAAACTAAAGTCCCTGTGGCTTCTTAGCCTCTGTTATTTCCACTATATTGCGCTTCCCCTGGACCCTGATACCCGCCACCCCATGCTGCTTGAGGAAAACAAAACGAGTAACAGAAATGTAAACAGAAGGCTGAGCCTCTTTGTCCCTTTCTTTTCCTCCCCCACTCCTCATCCTTTTTCTCCTCTTCTTTCTAATCAAAGGTGTCTTTGAATTGGCTGAAGATACAATCACAATTATCATTTTTAAATAAGAAGACATACACTGAGTTCCTATATCTGGGTTCACATAATTAGGAAAAAAAATTGATGTTAATACCAAAGTTTCCTGTGGTACATGTATTGTGCTCTGTTGTGTCTCAAATTATGTTGTTCTAAACCTCTCGAGAATATCACATCTACTTAGGAAAGTATTTAATCCTCTAATTTTGCCAATTTTCCAACCCCTGCCTCAGAAGATGGTATATAATCTTCCCAACTGCCCAACACACACATTTCCAAACCATCTGCAACTCTGTCCATTCCTTCCTTCACAGCATCTCCTTGCACATCGTAGAGAGCTGCTTGTTAACTTCAGCCATCTATCCTCCCTAGAAACGGCATCCCACACCTGTTGAGAATGGAGGTCGTAGGACCGCGGAGCATCCAGTAAAACTCCGTAATGGGCACTTCTGCCGCACAGTGCA
>PVJO010012014.1:11384-57493 GCA_004026905.1 Hystrix cristata | reverse complement strand
TGTGTGTTGCGGGACTAGGTACCGCTCTACTGGCTTCTGCGACCCATCTCTGGGCCTCAGTTTCCCCAACAACCAAGGAAAAGCTTGAGAGCCCCTAGTCCCTAGCTGCACACCCGTCAGAGCACACGGGGCCGACCCTAGGGCTTCGGCCTGTTCCGCCCAACCCCGCCCTTCGTCCGCCCCCTCATCTTTCTGGACGCCCCTCTTCCTCCGCTCCCAGCCTCCCGCTCCCGGCCCCGAATTTTACCCACCACAGCACCCAACGCAGCCCAGACTGTGCAGGCGTCTACGGCCGGAAGGCTGACTCAGGGCCTCCTTTGGGGCGGAGCGAACGCAAATACGACGCTCCTATTGGCGGCTGCGAGCAGACTCCCCGCCCGTCAGGTGACGCATTTCCGGTCTTCCGCCAGCGCAGTTCTGTTGTTTCAGGATTTATGGGCTGAGACCCAAGCTGTGTGGTTTCGAGAGCTACGCAGTTTCCCGTGCCGCTGGAAGCGCTTACGGGAATAGGCTTCCGCTTGTTCTCCTCCGCCTTCCGCACCACAGAGATAAACCCGACCAAAAACAGGGAGGAGCTGACGTGCCTCCCTCCGTGGCCCCAATTCCACTGGCACAAGATAGTGCCCGGTCCTACACGTCGGTTTGCTCTTCTGGGAACTGACAGTGTGGGATCGTGGATCTAGAATGAAGGCTGTTGTCATAGAGCCTGAGCTAGAGTTCTGGCTCTGCCACTTGCCTGAGCGTGGGGAAGTCACTGAGCTACTCTGAGCCTCAGTTTCTTCTGTTCCATGGGGATAACAGACCCTACTAGAGTGTTGGTGAGATGCAAAGGATGCAAATGACGTGGTTGACACAGCCCTTGAAACCTGCGGCCTGGAAGTGCTAAGTGTTAGCCACAGTAGTATTTTAGGAGCGTTGTGAGAAGTAGATGAAACTACTACTGGGAGTGGACCGCTTTGAATCTCCAGGGCGTTACATTAGCCTGAGGGGTAGGAATGCAGCCTAGATGGGAAATGACTCACTCTACAGGAATACATCAAGCACACGTATTTCTCTGGGAAGATGTTAAAATCCCTGCTTTGCCAGGGATCTTAGGCAACCTCTCTGGTCTGTTTTCTCGTCTACTGGGTGAGGAAAGCTGTGGAGCTTGAGCTCTGGAGCTGGATGGTCAACACTGAATCCTGGTCCTTGAACTCAAAATCTCTGAGCCCCAGGACAGGGTACTCAAGCTCTGGACTCAGTTTATTCATCTGTAAGGCAGGGATGATAATAACACCTTGTTGCTGGGGTTGTTGTGCAAATTAAACACATCCCTCAGAAGGTGTCCGGTATAGGAAGGAAGCCCTCAGTAAGTGTGAAATTACCTTTACTAACCAAGAACTTTATAACCTGCCTCATGGACAGTCGAATCAGAGAAGAAAACAGCCCTGGGGAGGAACATATACGTTTTGTTTGCCCTACACAGTTTTGTAAAAGTTTTCAATTCATTATCAGTGTTTAAAGTGGAGGTGTTTCACATTAAACCTTAGGATGTGTGACTCCTCTAGAAAAATGGGAAAATCTGGTGAGAGCAGGCCAGCAATCTTCTTGGTGGCCTTTGTTCAGATCTTGAGAGAGCCTGTTTCCTTTTGTTATGGAGCCAGTACTTTCCTGGTGTGTAAAGAGATAAAAGCTGAGGACAAAGGATAGGAGTCGCTGGAGATGGAGCTATTTCTGGACAAGAGGGCCAAGAAAGGAGGCAGAAAGTAAAGAAAGGGAGTTCAAACTTGAGTGGTATAAGAGGTACATAGATGGGAGAGATGTGCATACGGCGTGGTCAGTATTCATTGCTCTGGAGAGGTCTAGAAAGATGGCTCACTGATTTAGCGTTTGAAGGCCAACAAGAACAATCTCAATGAAAAGGGGGAGGAAGCTAGATAGCACGGCAAGAGGAGTGAAGAATGGAAGTAGAAGGAGTACCCACTTCTCTTGTAGGGAGTACAGTTGGGGGCAAAGACTCCGGAGCTCGAAAACTCTGGAGCAGACAGAGTAATCATGAGGATAAAACATGTAAGAGAGGTAGGGTCAAGGGCACATGGAAACAAGATTATTCCTGCCCTGGAGAAGAAGAGAGACACCACTGAAACAGGAGGAAAAGTGGGAGAAAAACCACTAAATAAAGGCTCACCCTGATATTTCTATTTTCTCCATAAAGGAGCAAAGCAATCATTCTGCTGAATCCAGGGGCTGCAGAGTGGAGGAGATGGGGAAGAGTCTCCACAGATACCAAAGGGAATGCAGAAGCGAGGTGCCAGCTACACTTGAAACCAAACTGATGCCCTCAACCTCCCATCCCCATCCCCATCCCAGGGGCTTTGGCACAGGAGCTCACTACAGATTCATCCTAGAGTGGGCCGTGGGACTGACTCTAGAAGCCAGAGCGATTAGCAGTTGTTGCTTCGAAGTCATCCACCATGGTAGGGACAGGCAGACACAAGAAGAGACCAACGAGAACAGATCAGTGGACAAATGAACAACCAGGGTCTCAGTGAGGTGCACTCCGTTTGGTAGGAACAAGCAGTGAGAGGTTGGAGTTCCCCTCAATGTGACTGTCCTGCCTCACTATCAGTTGGTACCTTTGTTGTGCCAGGCGTGGGACGACCATCTGCTCCTCAACAAGTCTTGACAGTTCAAATGTTCTCCTGAAAGTTGACTGAGACACATGACAGCTACAGGCACACAAATTTGTTGTTCATAAAGGAGGGTGGCCAAGGCTTCAGCTAGACAGGAAGCTTGGGGTCAAATAATATGCTAAGGGGGCTGGTCTTTCCCCTGAAGATCATAGACGCTCTCAGAGAAGTGATGAGATCAAGCTGATACTTTACAAAAAGAACTTTAGTAGATGTTCTTTGCAAACATGCTTGGAACATATACAGAAACTGTGTACAAGGCCACAAAGGAAACTTCAATAAGTTCCAAAGAAACAGTAGACCACATTCTTGAACCACAATGTAGTAAAATTAAAAATCAACAACACAAAGAGACAAATAGAAACCCTTACAACACATAGA
Source organism: Hystrix cristata (assembly GCA_004026905.1). Taxonomy (NCBI): domain Eukaryota; kingdom Metazoa; phylum Chordata; class Mammalia; order Rodentia; family Hystricidae; genus Hystrix; species Hystrix cristata. Next base: position 54,443 of record PVJO010012014.1, on the reverse strand, counting down.
GTACATATATCTTAAATTAGTAAGTGAAGTGGCTTCTGAGGAAGGGGTCAGGAAGTCAGAATGAATGTTTTTACTATGGACATCTATTATTTATGAAAAATAAAATTATTCGCATACATTTGAGTTTTATTTCTTGAGCTACGTGAAGAGTACAGGAGTGTGTACACAGGTGTTCATTATATTAACTTTTATAACCTTTCTGAATGTTGAGAGATTTTGTCAGACATTTTTAAAAGAACACACACCTGAAAACTGGAAAATATAGGCATTTAAAAGAAAACCTACATGGAAATTACAAAACATTCAGAAAGAATGACAGTGAAAGCCTGACATAGCAAACAAACATGGGACCCAACCAAAACAATAAGTAGAGGGGAATTTATAGTCTTAAGTTCACTTACTACAAAAAAAAAAACCCAAAAACCATAAAGGCGTTAATTGGTCAATTTAAGAGGTAGAAAAATAACACCTAAATAAACTCAAGAAAAACAGAAAGAAGGAAATAATAAAAAAAAGCAGAAATGAATAAAACAAAGCAAAACACTGCAGTTGATTATAGAAACCAAAAGTTAGTGTTCTGTTAAAGACCAATGATATAGACAAACTTCTTGTAAGATTTAGCAAAAAGATGGCACAAATAAACAATATTATAAATGGGAAAGAGGATATACCAGATAGAATAAAAATTTTAGAAGACACGGGTATACTAGGAACAAGTTTTTTCCAATACCTTTGAAAAATTAAATTGAAGTAACTCTTGACAAAAATACAAATTACAAAACTTGGCCCAAAAAGAAAAGTAGACCAATAATTATTAATAAAATTGAAATGTAGGATATACTCCAGCTCCCCAAATCCCCAAGCCAATTTTTACTAGAGCAATTCACAAAGAAAACAAAATACTATACTATACAAACTGCTCTGCAATATGTAGATAGAGACAGCTATCTGATACATTCTGTGAGGCTAATCTAACCTTGATGCCAAAAGGAAAACAGCAAAATTAAAGAAAATGTCAAGCCCACATGTATTAGAAACATGTATGCAAAAATTGAGCTTACTAGCATATCAAAAGAATCTCTCTTCTAGAAAAGAAAATTCAAATGGCTAAAAAAGTACATGTATACATATGGAAAGATGTTTGACCTTCATATTAGTTGGCAATAAAAGCAAGAAAAAATGCCAACCTTCCCCTCATAAGAATGACAAAATGCTGCCAACGGTAAGGAGAGACCAATGTTCTCATACACAGACGGTGGGGTTGTAAATGTTACAGCCTCTCCAGAGAGCAATTTGGTGTTACTCCAATTGAAAAACCTCATCAAGCAATTCTGCTTCTAGTAGTTTAACTGGAGAAAACCTTGTGTGCATGAGGTTTGCTGCAACACTGTTGGCAATAGAGGAGAAAATGAACCATTCCACACTCCCACTAATAAGAAAACGAAAAAGCAAAATATTCATGCACAATGGATGGTTATGTAATCTCAAAAGCGGTGAACTAACAAGCATCTACATGCAAGAATGCTAAAAGTAGAGAAGGAGGGAAACCAAGATATAAAAATGATACAGCGAGGTTACATATATGCACATGTGGTCAAATGCAAAAATAGCAATATTATATCTTTCCCTTTGATATGTATATGTGTATAAAATTACTTTCTTTTTAAGGACTGGTAAGATTACTATAAAGTGCCAGAGAAAGGACATCTAGAAAGGAGAAAGAGAGATTGGGGTGGGAGTGGAAAGTAATTTTGAGGTTTATCTGTAATTTCTAATTTTCTAGTAAAACAATAAAACTAGATATTCATATAATGTTCCTGTGATTTTTCAGAAATTGATTTCTGAAAGGGGTTGGAGGCAAATATGCCAAAATGTTAACAGTGGTTGATGCTGGATAGCGGAAAAATGGGCAACTGACTTTTTTTTTTTTCGCTTTTACTCTTCTATATTTTCTTGTAAACATCTAATAGGAAGAATGAGAATATGACAAGCCTATTTTTTTTCCTAAGGGCACAGCAACAAATAGAAAAGGAAATGGAAAGGGGAAGGTTAGAAACCAGATCTTGCCCCAGACCCAGATCAAGCCCCTTCCCTGACAGCACTCATTAGCAGGTCTCACATAATTTTAATTTGATCCAGTGCAAGCAGTGGGTTCAAGCTGGTGGAACAGAAAGGGAAAATAATCCCCTGTACTCACCACTGTCTTTATCAGAGGACACAAGTACAACAAAGGTAGTTTAAAGATCTTAACCTGCTTTTATTGACCACCGTAGAAAGGGCAGTCCCAGAACCAGAACAGGTTTTAAGGACTCCAGAGCTGGACACCACAGTCAGACAACAATGATACACAGAAACGAAGCAATGTCCAGAGACAGCTTGTTAGGAGGCTTATTTGAATCAGCCAGCCTCCTGCAAGTGACCGGAACGGAGCTCTTGTGATCCGTCCAAGATTCTGGTACCAGAGAGTACCCCCAAGTTGGGGACCAACCAGGGCTGTGGTTCACCATGTAAGGACTCATGCACGGAGGCTTCCTCAGGCTCAAACCTAATGGTTTGACACCTAATGTGGTGGCAGCTGTCCAACGTCAGCTTTTAACGCAGTTCCTGTTTAAAGTCAGCAGAGATTCAGACCCTGGACTGAAAAGTGTGTGCACTGGGAGAGATGTGATTGTTTCATCTTTCTCCAGGACAGTTTGGCTGTGCTCATCAAAAGCCCGGATGTGTGTACATTCTTGACCCAACAACTCCACTTCTGAGAGGCTGAGTAGTCACTGAAGCCCACAAAAGTTAACGTACAAGAAGTGCATCCGAACCCTAGGTATGTTAGGGGAAAGTGGAAACCTCTGCCTTGCTTGTCTCCAAATAATTACAAAGGAGAACAGCTGGCGTGTGTAAACGTTCTGTGGGAGGTTAGGCATCCTAAAGATTATGAAAGAATACTTGATGTCAGAAAAATAATGCAGAATATTTAAAGGGAGAAATAAAGTCAAAAGCACGCATATTAAAATATATTGATTGATCATCTGATTGTGCAATCTTAGGTAAAAATGTCTTATTACTCTCTTATTTTCTAACTTTTATCTAAGATCATATTTTACAATCTATAAGAAATATTTTTAAGAATAATTGAACCTGTGATAATAAAGGTTTCAGCTATAAAGAAAGTAATACTATATATAAATTATATATGTGTGTATATACATAAATTGGGATATGGTTACAACCATATTTACCTAGCATCATCTGAGTATTGTTATAAATAAGCAAATTTCCCATGTAACTGGATTATCACTTTTTTAAAGTTTTGTCTTTTTTAAAGTTTTGTCTTTTTCGTATTAATAATTCTAAAATATATACTTATCTTTTCTTGAGTACAGAAATGTCTTTGAAAACAGTTAATACATCTAGCAGCTTTTGCCATTACAGGGCAGCATTGCATTACTATGCAAATATCTGAGATAATCAGCTGCAAGAGGTTTATTTTGGCTCCTAGATTTGAGGGTTCCAGCCCATGAGTGGGTGGACCTATTACTTTTAGGGCTGTGGTGGTAGGGCAATATTAGGCAGGAAGGGGCCGGAGTCCCACTATTCCCTTAAGGACCACACCCCCAATAACCTGAAGACTTCCCAATAGGACCCACTGTGTAAAGGTTCTACCACCTCCCATAGCGCCACTCTATGGAAAAAGTGTTTAACACACGAACCTTCGGGGAACATTCCATATCCAAACTGTAGTACAGGGACTATCTCAAGATTATCCTGAGTTTTTAACTGTGGGGTCCATTTTTCAAGTTTCCATCTCTTTTCCTCTGTAAAGCTATCAACAGTCTTAGTCTCTCCTTATAACTGCCTGCTCTAAAAAAAATGTTTTTTAAATAGATGAGTTGGGTTGTCCAGGCTGGCCTTGAATTCCTGGGCTCAAGCAATCCACCTGCATCAGCCTCCTAAGTAGCTGGCACTACAGTGCCCAACTAATTGTCTTCTCTTAATGGGGTATAGTCTAAGCAAACCAATAGCCAGTCTCGTTAGAAAAGTGGCCCCCAAATAAAACTAAATACGTAGCAGCAAAGCAAACGAGGTTTAGTATGTACAACTTGTTGCACATGTTTTTGCTTCTTGGACCTCTGTTTTGCCTGCCTCCATATTCTTGACTCTTTTTTTTTTTTTTTTTTTTGGTGCCAGGGATCGAATTTGGAGCCTTACGCTTGCCAGGCAAGCACTCTAACCGCTGAGCTAAATCCCCAGCCCCTTGACTCTTTTCTAAAAAGACAGTGAAGTCAACAGAGAAGTGATTTCCAGATAAGATGCAAAGTAATAGTGATTTCTTAATCCACTTTAAAAAAGTGATCAAAGGCTGAATTCTGGGCAAGCTAATCAAAACCCCAAATCAGGTCTTAGCAGAGCTTTCAGATGGTGGTCACTTTCTTATCACATGAAGACTCTTCTGTACTTGATCTTCCAAGTGTGGCCCACAGACCAGTAGCGCAGGTGCCATTCTGGAGGCCAAGCTGCCTCCAACAAGGGGAGCCTGCACCCCGCCCCGTGTGAACATCATCCCCAGAAGAATAACACATATGAAGGTCTAAGAAGCTGCAGTCAAGAGCACACTTCAATTCATTCACACACGCCACACCCTGTGCTCTTAAAGGTCATTGCAGTGAACCATTTCTCCTTCTCTTTCTCTCGCTGGGAGCAGGTTGGAAATCATATCCACTTTACCCGTGTTTCTTTAAAAATGGACAAAAGTGGAGCCTTCTCTCTTCTCCGTGGTTCCTCTTCATTGGTCCAGCAGCTTCCTGGGCCCTTATTTCTTGGTGCGAAAATGATTTATTTCTCTGGAAGCTCCTCCTTTGGTCTAAAATACGATGTTAGACTGGGGTGCAGTTGGGGGTGAGAATGTAAAAAGCCTAGAGAGAGTGCCTGTCACAAATTAAGGGTTCAGGAGTAGTATAGTACTGATGTATTGTACCCCTCAGCACTGAATAAAACTTTTTAAAGTTTAGACTCTAAGATGACTGAAAAATATATATAGACATATATATTCTCTATAGTATATGGCACTACCATTGTAAAAATACAGAGGCAATCTCTATTATATGACTGAATTACAATGTAATTAAAACATATCTTATGCATATTATTTATCATTATAAAAATAGAGCTGCAATCATAATTTTAATTCTCTCTTAATTAAAATTCATTTGAAAGTGGATTAAGAAACTACAGGAGAAAAGAAAGTATCTAGTTGATTTGTCGAATTTTTCATTTTCATTCACTTTTTGTATTTACCCTAACAAATATTTATCAAGAGCCATAAAGTTATTTAGCACTGTGGTAGGACACAAACAAAGATAAATGATGAATTTTTTTTAAGTGCAAAGGATCAAACCCAGGCCCTTGTGCACACTGGGAAAATACTGTACCACTGATCTACATTCCCAATCCCATAAAGATGAATTTTAATAATCCCTATGAACAAGTTGTTTTCATCTAATAAGGAAAAATGGGATAGATAGATGCACATTAGTAAGTATAATCAGGAAATAACCTGCTAAGTGCTGGTAGAGCTTATCAGTTAAACTGTTTTAAACCGGGTGTGGTGGCACACACCTGGGCTCCCAGCGCTCGGGAGGCTGCGCTAACTGCCAGAGCCTGGGAAATGTAAAGGGAAATATAGAATCCTTAGTGTGCATTCCTGTCTATGCTGAAGAGCAGCTCAGGGATCCAGACGATGAGACCATGGATCAGAGAAGCTTGGGAGACCTGATCATCCATTTCGAGTTCTCTGACACCCTTCTTAATTTGTATGAGGGAGGGAAAGGGGGAGAGAGAGAGAGAGAGAGAGAGAGAGAGGTGAGGATGGCAAACTTTAGGTTCCACCCCCAGACAGAAATAAGTGGGCAATTTGATTGACAGTTGCACTAGAAAGAGGGAGGGATAGTTCGTCCAGACAAAATTCCTTACACTAAGAAAGAAAGGGGGAGTGTGTGGTGAACAAAGGCACACACCTGCTCCTGAGTGGATCAAAACACCCAATATTCAGAGCTGAGAGAACTGAGAGGAGGCAGCCTCAGGGTGAGCCTTGAAGGATGGGATGGATATGACCACAAAGACAGCTAATCCAGGCCAAGAAGACAGCACACGCACAGCATGGCTGCAGAAGAGTGGCAGCCACCTGCAAGGAAGAGAAGGCTGTTGGGCTCGGCTAGAAGACTTGTAGTTACTTTTTACCCAGACTGACCCAGCTGTCTTTGCTGCGCCTGGTGTTAGCTCTGGGACACAAGTAGGTGGGGGCCGATTGGCAGGTCTCTGGTGAGGTCATGAGTTTGGAGCCTCAGCCATCTGTGTTGGCCAAAAGTCTCACTTCTCCACAAGGCCTTTCCCGGCAGTTAGCTCATACTTCTTTGCAGCCTAGTGGCCTCAGGGCAGCTGAGTTTCTTGCACCAGTAGCTTAGGGCTCCTGTGAGTACAAAATCAGAAACTACCAGGTCTTAAGGCTTTGACCCAGACTCCAAAAGCATCATTGTTTCTGCATTTCTGGGAGCTTGTACATCTCAGAGGAGCAGTGTGGATTCCAGGCAGGAAGCTCTGTCCAAGCTCAGGACTGCTGGGAAGTGCCCTCATTGGGGGAGCACTTGGACGCTCACTACCATGGAGGATGTGCCTGCGTCCGGCTCCCCTAATGAACCTCCTCAAATACCCCTACATACTCATCTATATCCTCTGGTTCCTGTCTCTCTGGAGATCACTGACCAACAAAATGAGAATCTGTTAAAGGGGAATGGACTTAAGCTCACCATGATTCATTCTGTAGGCAAGTATGGGCCATGGAGGCCTGCATGTGAGAAGAAGAAAACAGTGGTACTGGGCAGTATGCATGCAGAGGCCACCACAAGCAACAGAAAGCAGGAAAACCAGCTGGAAGAGTATCACTTTACTCAGAAGAGAGGAGGGCAGGGCCAGGACACAAGCAGTGAGAAGGGAAATAGGGCCATGTGAGAATGAATACAGAAGAGGGTGGGCAGGCCATGACAGCTTGTGACTGTCATTCATGAGAAAGAACAGGGAGGAGAGCAAGGAGGAAGTCAAAGATGTCAGCATCATTTCCAGGTTGCTTCACTGGTTGGTGCTTCACTGGTTGGTGACCCCATTCACTAAGGCCAAGCACACAGAAAAAGAAGTGAGCTTGGGGACAGACCATGATTTTGACCTTAGACATTTTGAGATGGAGGAACCGGAGCAATAGCAAGAGGAAAAGGCTCACAAGGCTAGTGTGAAATACCAGGTCAGAGCCAGAGGGAGATACGAATGACCCGCCCAAAACTGTAACCAAAACCACACTCGCAAATCATGTCTCCACCAGGACAAGTTTGGAAAGAATGGACATCCAGCAACTCAGAGAGCTTCTTTCTGGGGAGAGGAACTGGACAGAAAGAGCAGGTCCAGGAAAACGGTTTGGACTTTACATACTTGTGCACTGTTGAAGCTCTGAAGTGGTTGTGTGCCCAAGAAAGAAAAGTAAGGTTATAACTGAGCAGAACAAGAAGGCAAATGCTAGGGAGAAAAGAAGAGGATGTGTAGTGAATGGTGACATTTAGTGCACAGGATGAGAAGGGAAAAAAGCTGATTACGGTGGTTGTGAAAGATCGGGCATGTCACTGCCGAATCTTATGAAGCAACAGAGCATTACACAAAGAACAAGAGGCTGCAGAGAGAAGGAAGCTTATTAGGCAACGGGGCTTATTTCAGTTCTGGAGGCTGAGAGTCTGAGACTGGGCAGCTCCATCTGTCGAGCCTCTTGTGGGCGCCTCCCGGCTGTACCCCAATATGGTGGATGGCATCCTGGCAGGAGGGTGCGCAAGAGGGAGAGAGCAGTCATGTGGTGAGGCAGAAAGCTAAAGGACTCAAGAGTCTGGCCTATGCATCTTAAATTTTCTGTTTGTTTATTTGTTTTGTTATTTATTTGGGGAGGTGGAATTCAGGAGCCCATGCATGCCATGCAAGTATTCTACCACTGAGCTACACTCCCAGATTCTCGCTCTTTTTATAACTTTCTCCTGCTGGAACTGATGAGGTCCCACAAGAACCACATTAATCCCGGCTTCAGGCACAGTCTCAATAACCTAATCACCTTGCACTAGACCCCACTTCACATTGCCACATGGAAGACTGAGTCTCCAGCGTCGAACCTGGAGAACATTCGAACCATATCCAGATCAGGAAACCACGCCTCACTCTTAGCTTGTTTTTGACCTGCAGACCAAGATGTGCAAACCTTTACATAAATCTGAACAGGGGACCCAGTAGTTATTCCTACTACATCCTGTACCACCATGGCACCGGTAGTTGTTGTGGTAAAACTATGCTTGGCGTGTGCCTTTCCCACGATTTTTTTTCTACCCACAAAATTAACCAGAAACAGGAGAAGCACAGCCCCTCCTCCCTTTTCTCAGCAACACAGAGAGACGGAGTCTCCAACACCAGAGGAGAGATCATGTACCAAAACTAAGTTAGAAATTCTTATGGAACGAGGTTAGATGCTATGCAGGGGTTTCTTCTTCACTCTGCATCAGACTGAAACCAGCATTACCGAGCAGTTTATCGGGTGGCCCCAATTCACAAACAGGGCTGAGTTAAAAATGAATAGAAACACAGATTATTCACCGTAACTTCTCTCTCTCTCCTCTCTCTCTTTTGTACATATTTTTTAAACATTTATTTTTTGCAGTGCTGGGTAGGGGACCCAGGCCCTTGTGCAAGCCAGGCAATCACTCTACCACTGAGCCACATGTCCCCTGGCCTTCCTCCACTTTCTTTTTCCACATATTCAAGCACTTTTCCACGAACACACTGAGGAACACCCGTGAGGCCAAGCATGCTCTAGTGGACAAAGACATGTTACTCATCCTTGACCTCAGTTGGCAGGCAGCCTTGTGCTAATGTGAGTCTGACTAATGGGAGAGGGACCAGGGCGAAAGCCCACTTTGTGAGCCTCAGGAGTCTGAGATTCTTTCTTCCAACAGTTCTTCCACTTTCTTCCAACAGTTACTTACGCTAAATTTCTGCAGTCATGTACTGATATCAGAATACTCAACTACAAGTGGCTTTCATAATAAAGGCATTTCAGATCTTATCAAGCAGAGTTCCAAGGTGGGAGGCTCCAGGGTCGGAGCAGAAATATAACAATGTGTTCCTGCTTTCATTCCTTCAGCATGTTGACTTCAACTCTTAGCTCTCCCCTCATGGTCACAAAATGGATGCCACAGCTCTGAGCTTGTCCTCCTTCCATGACAATGCTCAAAGTCTCTCTTTCTAAAAGGAGATCTTTCCCAGAAGCCTTGTGCACACTCCCATTCAGGTCCTATTGCCCAATATTGGGTCATATGCCTGTGCCCAGCTGCAAGGGAGTCTGGGAAGATGGACATCTTGTGTTTTCAGACTCTATTGTGGAAAAAGGAAGCTAGGACAACTGTCTGGTAGGCAACCAAATATCACGATAATGGGAACAAAAAGCAGTAACAACAGCTAAGATGAACTGTGCCATTAACACACACCGGGCGCCACCCTAAGGAGTTGCCATGCACTGGCTCAGTTCAGCCTAACAAATACTATTGTACAAGATGAATGTTATGTCACCCTCATCTTACAGGCAGGAAACAGGTCCAGAGAAGTTTAAAGAACTTTCTCTGACCCTACAGTTAGAAAGCCAACACTCGGCCAGTGGAGACCGAGATCCGTGACATAGTCCTTGACCTCAAAAGACCAGAGTTCAGAAGAAGGGCAGGCTGCAAAACAAAGCGCTGCAACGCAGCGAGGTGAGTGCTAATTGACGAGAAGAGGCCAGGCCCACACCGGGGGTCTAGTGAACCCCCCGGAGGAAAGGGCCCCAGGAAAATGCTCAGAGCAGGCAGGCAGCTCAGGCCTCGGCTGGGGGAGGGTCCCCCAAAATGGAAAGACTACAGCAGGGATGCCTTTTGTGGAACTGTGACCAGAGGGCCCTCCCTGAGTGTCCCAGTGCGTGTGACACCCCTGGGGGTACTGGGGTTATCCGGCCAACCACAGAGAGTAAGTTATTACACTCCAAGTCTCCAGGGCCTGGCATAAGATGTAATTTTATCTGGAAGAACAAATTCCTGTGGCATTTCCTATGTCCAGAGAGAAATCCAGCCCAACTTCAGAGCTACAAGGGCAGGTTGGTGCAAATGCAGGGAAAAAGAATCATTACATCTGTCATAAGAAGGCAGCCAGCCATGGTGGAACACGCCTATAATGCCACCACTCAGAAGGCTGAGGCAGGAGGATAGCTGCAAGTTTGAGGCCAGCCTAAACTACATAGCAAGACCCTGTCTAAAAAAATAAAAAAAGCAGGAGTGGGGGAGAATCAAGGGAAGGATCCACTGAGGAGGTGCAGTTTAATCAGGGTACTGAAGCATGAATAAGAGTTCACCAAGAGGACAAGAAAAAGGGTGAGTGCAAAGGCAAAGAGGTATGAAGACACTGCTCCTCCGCAGAGTGGTGTGTCGAGCACTGGGGAAATGGCACAGAGGACAAGAGATAAAGCGGGTGCAGGAGACTGTGGAATCTTACTTGAGCCTCAAACCCTTGGGCAAGGAAAACAGCCCTGACAAAGTTGGAGATGGGCTTGAGTGTGGCTCAGGGGTAGAGCACCCGCCTAGTGCACATGAGGCCCTGGGTTAACACTGGTGACCTCTTTACAAGTTGAAATTCCCCATAATTCCAATACATATGTCAGATAGCATAGGAATAAATTGCTTCCAAACCACAGTTTTCTTAAATGCAGGACACAGCTCTGGACTTTATTAAAACGTTAAATTAAGCCAGCATTCCCCAAAATAAGGCTGGGAGAGTGTGAATCTCTGCAGTTCTAGGGAACACTCCTCGCCCAGACCATTGAGTGGAACCCCAGGATCTGACCCAGTCCAGACAGTAGAAGAGGGGCTTGTGGTTGTCGCCTACTCTGGTGACTTTTGGCTGCTCTCTGCCATCACCCCAGCAGATGCAGGGCATGGGATCCTTTCCCCGAGACTCTGTTCCTCCAGCTTGTAGGTTCCCTGGGGACACCAGGCAGCCATTTCCCTGTGAGGTCCTCCCTCAGATGACACGAAGGAGCCAAACATGGGGCCCAGACACCCCTGGGAACTTCACCCACCCCAAGGCCCAGAGCAGGGAATCAGCCCAACTCAGCTCATGGACTGGAGGCTTAAACACCCTCTGGGGTGAAGTTCAAATGCTATAACCTTGTCCACAGCAATATATTTCAGACTAAAGGTCATGGCCCACCCGTAGCTTATAAACCAATATATTGGGTAGTGATTTGTAATGCTTTAACGAGTACTATATTTATTATTGTTTAATACTGGAAGAGTGAATGACTCACTATTTTCTGGTTTTGTTTGTTTTGGTCATGCACACATTTGTTTATCCACCACCCAAGATCTTTTAGATGTTTTCACCAAATATCTGATTATGAACATGTTTGAAGATACCAAAAAGAATTGACAGCAAGTACCCACATGCCTACCATCTAGGTTCTATCATTAGTGTGTATTTTTCAAACCGAAGTGTTATTTACATACAGCGTGATTTAGCCTTTTTAGGACAAAAGTCTATGGTTTTGACATGCACAGTCAAGTAGTCATCACCACACTCAATCCAGAACATTTTTTTCCATCTAGAAATTCTCCCATGCTCTTTGCAGTTGACCCTGCTTCTTACCCTTGATGCCTAACAACCACCAGCCTATTTTCTATCCCTACGCATTGCCGTACAAATAGAATCATATGACATGTAGCATTTTGAGTCTGGCTACTTTAGTAACGCATAACGTATAAAGCCCTTGAGATTCATGTGTGTGGAATACCATGAGATTCTGCTTTTATAGCCAGGAGGTATTTCCTTGTATGGATGGATTCACTAGCAAAGGGACATCCGAGTGGTTTCCATTTTGGGGCAATTATGAATAATGTCACTATACAAATTTTCAGGTTTCTGTGTGTGTGTGTGTGTGTGTGTGTGTGTGTGAACCTAAATTTTCATTTCTTTAGGGCAAATACCTAGGAATGGGAAAATGGGTCTCATTTTACTGTATGGGGAACTTTTCCAAATGGCTATCATTTTGCAGTCCCAACAGCAATGTATGAGAATTCCAGTTATTCATATCTTGACCATTACTGAAAATTGTCAATATTTTTTAAAATTTTAAACACTGTACTATTTGTGCCATAGTATCTCAAAATGTTAATTTTCCTAATGACTAATGATGTTGAGCAGCTTTTTCATTTGCTATATGTCTATGTTAATCTCTCTATATTATATATTCTGCCCACACGTTAGCTTTGCACCTCTGTGACCAAAATGTCTAAAAATGTCAACTTAAAGGAGGAAGAATTTCTCTTGGCTCACTGTTTCAGAGGGCTCAGTTCATGGTGACCAGCTTCATTCCTTTTAGGCCTATGGGGAGACAGAACCACCATGGCAGAAAGGCACGGCAGGGAAAAGCTGCTCAGGCTAGGAAGCCATGAAGCAAAAAGGCAGGCCAGAGAAGTAAACCAGGGACCCAATGTAGGTCCCAAGGTCCCGCCCCATGATCTATTCTCCTCAACTAGGCCCCAACTCTTCTTTCCAGTACTTCCTGATAATGCCATCAAATTATGATCTCCTCAGTGGCTTAATCTATTGATGAAGGTAGAGCCCTCACCAGTCCAATCACTTCCCCCAAAGCCCATCGGTAAACAAGTCTTCAGCACAGGAGTTTTGGAGACCACCTGAAATCCAAACCATAATGGCCCATTTTTTAAAAATTGAGTTATTTGTTTTCTCCTTAATGAGTTTCAAACATAGTTTATATATTCTGGATGCAAGACTTTTCTTAGGTATACAGTCTGCAAATATTTTCTCAGAGTTGGAGGCTTATCTTTCTTTCAGTGTTACTTGTGCAAATATCACCACAAGCATTTTTAGAGCATTTTCATTACCCCAACAAGAACTCCTGAGCCCCTTAATCATTGCCTCCAACTCACCCTTCTCTACCCCTCAGGTCCAGGCAACCACAAACCTACGTTCAGTCCCCATAGATCTGCCTGTTCTGGACATTTCATAAAATAGAATCATACACGATATGAAACTTTGTGACTTACCTCTTTTGCCTGGCATAATGTTTTCAAGATTCATTCACACCGTAACATGTATCAACATGTTATTTCTTTTTATTGCCAAATAATATCCCTCATATGGGTATATTATGGTTTGGATCTTAACTGTCCCCCAAAATCTTGTGTGTGGAAAGCATGGTTCCCGGTGTAGCAGTGTTCAGAGACGGGGCCTTCAGGAGGTGAGTGGCTTTGAGGGTTCTGGCCTCACCAGCGGGTTCATCTATTGACAGATTCACAGCTCAGTGGGTTATCGAGAGGTGCTGGAAACTTTAGGAGTCGGGCCTAGTTGGAGGAACAAAGGCGTGCCCTTAAATGGTATCATTTGTCCCCAGCCCACCTGCCCTCTTACCATCACGAGGTGAGCAGCTTTGCTACCAAACAACCAAGGATTTTGTCTAGCTGTAGAAATCTGGCTAACACTGGCCATCTCACAGTGTATTTATTGCTCATGAACCCACAGATCATTTCCACCTTTTGTCCATTATGAAAAATGCTGCTTTGGGCATCCATATAGAAGTCTCCCTGTGGACATGGGTATGTTTTAATTTCTCTTGGTTGCACACCAAGGAATGGAATTACTGGGTCTTGTGGTAACTGTACGCTCAACCTTTGAGCACTTGCTAGGCTGTTTTCCAAAGTGGCAGCAATGTTTTACATCGCCCCAGCAGCGTATGTGTGAGGGTCCCAATTTCTCTGCATCCCAACACTTGGTACCATCTGCCTTTTCAATGATAGCCATTCTAGTGGGTATGAAGTGGATCTCACCGGGTTTTAATGTGACTTTCCCTGGTGACATCTTTGCATTGCTAGTTGGTCACTCATTCATTGGAGAACTGACTGTTCATGTTCTTTGCCTATTTTTAATCTGTTATTTGTATTGTTATTATAGAATTGGAGTAGTTTCTTATCCAACGCACGATTCTCCCATTCTGTGGATTTTCTTTTCATTCTCTTAGTATTATATTAGTATCAGTCCATTTTGCGTTACTTTAAGGAAATACCTGAGGCTGAATAACATAAAGAAAAGATTGGTTAGCTCATTGTTCTGGAGGTTCAAAGGCATGGAGCTGGCTTCTGCTCAGGTCTGGTGAAGGTCTTGTGGATGGTCGCAGCAGGGAAAGACCATATGGTGGGAAAGGAAATCAGAGTGAGAAGGGCTCTTTAATAACAACACACTCTCAGCCTCTTGAGAACTAACTCAGGGCCTGGGAAAATTACCTTAATCCCCTCTGCGCCCATGCCCCCAGTGATTGAAGGACCGCCCACATCACATTAACACGACCACACTAAGAACCAAGCTTCCAATATGTGAACTTTTGGGACACAGACCACATCTAAACCACAGCAGCACCCCTTGAAAGCATAAATGCTTTTAAATGTCACAGAGTCTGGTTTATCTATCTTTTTCCTTTGTTGCTCGTACTTTCGTACAATTGATAAGAAAGCATTGTCTCTTCCAAGGTCAGGAGACTTAGACTTTTGTTTTCTTCTAAGAATTTTACATGTTAGCTCTTACACATAGGTCTTTGATCCATTTTGAGAGCATTTTTATACAGGATATGAGGTAAGGATCCAGCTTTATTCTTTTGCCTGTGGATATCCAGTTGTTCTGGCACTATTATTGAAAAGACTTTTCTCAATGAGTTGTCTTAGCATACATTGACATTTTATTATACCTGGTGCCTCAGTTCATGAACTTAATTCTTTCCATTTCTGGTTGCAAACTGAATTGGACAAGAACCAAGTCAAATTCAGTGGTTAGTGTCAATGTTGAACTTACAGGGAAATTTGATTTGGTTCTCATCCAATTCTGTTTGCAACCAGAATCGTGGAAAGAATTAAGTTCTTGAACCGAGGTACCACCGTACATACTAGCTTTATCACATATCTATAGATCTTTCCATCCCTCTATTCATCTACCAATCCACCTTATTTTTTTGATTCATTTAAAAAAGTAAGTTACAGACACCAGGACTCTTCTAACATTTCAGCATGCATACCATCAACTAGAGTTCAATAATTGTCCATAATGGTCTTCTTTTTTATTTAATTTGCACACAATGAAAATGCACAAATCTTAAGAGCATCACTTGGTGAGTTTTGGCAAAATGCACCCACCTGTGCAATGCAAATCCCTATCAAGATATAGAATACCACCACGCCCCCCAGAAAGTTCCCTTATGCGCATTTATTTTTACGTATTTATTTTTGACGAATGCATGTGCCCGTGTAACCACTACCTAAATCAAGATACAGAACATTTTCATTTCCTAAGAAAGTTTTCTTTTACTCCTTTGCAATCAGTGTTTACCCCCCCTGCCCACCGCCTGGCAGCACCGATCTCATTTCTCTCACTTAGTTTTTCCTGTTAAGGAATTTCAGATAAGTAAAACCATATAATCCATGTGATTTTGTGACTAGCTATTTTGCCCTTACCTACATTTTGAAAATAAAATAGAAAATAAAATGAATCGTTGGTTCCAACGCAAAATACTGCTTTGTAGATCTTTGTTTCAGATAGATGTTAGATAGGCATGCGTGTGTGTGTGTGTGTGTGCGCGCGCGTGTGTGTGTGTGTGAGATGTGGGACAAAATCAAAAATGCATTTCCTACTGTGAATTATTTGCAAAATGGTTTAAAATCTATTGATCCCCAAATCCTCCTGGGTTGGAACGCTGTGTTTCCTTTCTGTGTTGTTATTTCTTTCCTACCTCAGCTCAGGTCGGTGCCCCCAGGAATTAGTTTCACCTTCAAGCCTTCCCAATCCTATGTCTTCCCTTAGGTCACTCTCCACCTTGTCCCACTCACCCTCACACTAGAGAACTCCTATTCAGCCATCTGACATCTTCTTGGTTAGCCCTTTCTCTAAAAAAGCTCTGTTCTCATGTTCTGATTCCCCAAACCAGTGCCGTGTTATTCCTTAATCACTTGGCCACTTTCTCCCCCTGCTAACCTGAGGAGGGGGTGGGGACCGTGTTCTGCTCACTTCCCTGGTCTCCAGTTCCTGGCATGCAGTGGCACATAGTAGCCACCAATAAATAGCAACTGATGGACTGGATGAGCCGCCGGGCTCTGGGCGACAGGGGTATACACGAACCAGCCTGATTATTTCCCAAGGCCCCGTTCCTACTTATTTTACATCCTGTACATCTCTAACTTGTTTCCCATCCTGTTTTAGAACCTCCTTCTATTGCCCTGAGATCCCTCCGCCCCCGGCTGTGGTGCTGGCGTCATTGGTACTTCCTCCCAGCCGCACTGAGGCAAACAACTGTCAACTGTGGTCATGAGGTGACCTTGCATCCTTGTATTCGTGATCTTTGCCTCTGAGACTTCCCCCTTCTTGCCAAAGTGACACTAATTCTGTGGGAGTGAGTGACAGTAATTCTCCTCTGCAGGAGGCAGTGTGTGTGTGTATACGTGTCTGTGTGTGGGATACGTTCTTATCATTACAGAATAGTTTTTAAAATTTTAAATTCTGTGTTAGCAGTTTTGTCAAGCCCTGTGTCCCTCTTTTTGCAGATGCCCACATGTTTTTGACAACTAGTGCGTCTTACTGAAGTACACATGTGAGACAATGGCCCTCTAACCTAAAAGCAAATGGGTTTAAGGAACAAGTGTCAGAGCATGGGAAGGGAAGAAGCTACAGGATTAGATGTTCTAATGTCCTGTGCTTCAGTTCAGCAATTTCGTCCTCAGTATTTTTCCTTGGGAGACAGACAAGTACACAGTGAGAGATGTTCATCAAGTATGTTCATCACAGTGTTTAGAATAAGGCAAATTGGGAAAGAATTTCAAGCTCTATTAGCAAGAGGATGGTTAAATACTCATTAAGGTAGTCAGCTTTCCATTAGTGTAACAAATTCCATGAAACAATCAACTTGTAAAGAACAAAAGTTTGTTTTTCCTCACAGTTTTGGAGTCTATAATTCATTGGCCCCAGTGTTTGGGGGCAAAAGCAACACATCATGACAGGCCAAGCAAAGCATGACAGGATGCAAAAGAGAGAGGAAAGAGAACAAATCTGAAGTCCCACGATCCCCACTAAGGCCATGCCCCTGGGCTCTAACTTCCTCCCCTAGGCCCCACTTCTTAAGGGTTACACACCCCTCCCAGTAGCACCAAGCCAAGGACCAACCTGTACCATGTGGGCCGCTGGGGCCGTTCCAGATCCAAACTACATCACCACTACAGTGGAATGGTATGCCACCCACAGACGGCTGATGAATGATTTATCTGGGGTTAGCAGACTTTTCTCTAAAGTGCTAGAGAGTAAATGAATGGGTCTGGTTGTGTTCTAATAACACACACACACACACACACACACACACACACACACACACAAATTACTTAACCTCTCTGGGCCTCCATTTCTTCACCTGTAAAATGGGAATTTGCAGGATCATTTTTAGGTTAAATGAGACTAATTATATGACACCAGGCATATTGAGTATATGTTTCTAGGAAATAAAGCTAAAGGGCTGAGTCCAGTCTGGAAGAACGACATTTCCTAAGAGGTATGTCCAAGTGTCCCAAGACAAGGTGAAGGGAAAAGACACAGACTGAGCAAGCTGAGTTAAAGACTGAGGACATGGGTGGCACTAAAGGACCAGCCAAGGGCATCACCCAGGAGGAGCAGCCCTGATTTTGGCCAGAGGCTGTGAGAGGATCCAAGAGCAGACTGCGGAGCTAGGAGACCACTCTGTTAGGAAATGGAGCCTGTGAACACTGGTACATATTGGTTTGTTTGTTTTCAGAGTACCCTGTGTGGCCCACTACCTTCTTCCGCAGGACAGCCAGAGGGCAGCAAAGGGTGTCGCCCTGTGGACAGCTTTCCCACAGGCCAACCCTGCTCCCTTACCCCACAGACAAACCAGTATAAATGTTCCTCTGACATAGGCCGAGCACCTAGTTCAGCAGTAGGAGGGTAAGGTAGAAAACTCCAATAAATTGGCTTGAGGAACTAGCCAAAAAGTCCATGGTAGGATCTGATTGGCTTCAGGCCTGGCTGTGTCCAGGAGCTGAAACACTTACACTGGGATCTACTTTCGCACTCTCTTCTTCATCTCCTGACTCCACACTGTGAGTTTCCCATTGTAGAAAGGCCCCTCCTCATGGTTGCACGATCACAATCAACAGTAACAAAGTCAAAATCTCCTGTCTTCCACATCAAATCTTGTGCAAAAGAATGTAAGTCCTCAGGTCCCCGCAGCCACAGAAAGCCCTCGGCTTCCGCCCTGGAGGGAGCCCTGAGCTCGTGGCACTTAGGTAGTACACTCCCCTGACCACGCTCTGTGGCACGGTGACCAGGGGAACAGGGTTCCGATGGACTTCGCCCTGGGCATGTGCTCCACTCCGGGGCTGGGCTTGGCCCCACCCAGACACACGGGTGGAAAGTTGGTGGGGGAGTGAGACCCCCGGACACAAAGCAGGGCCGTCGGCTGGCAACAAGGGGACAAAAAGACAAGACAGCCACATCCACTGCACTCACTGTCCCTGTGGCTTCGGTCAACCAGAGGAAGAGTCAGAACCACGCCAGCTGACAGACCACAGTCCCGTCAACACATCGGGTCGCTCTTGGAGCAAGCGAAGCCACTTTGAAAAGCATCAAATCCGGAGCCCGTCCTGCTGACAGCTTAGCAGGTCCTTATAAGTCTGGGGCTTTGGCGCTTCCTCTGCTACTTCCTGCTGGGCAGTCCTGGGTGACTCACAGAGTCTTTCTGGTCTCAGCCAGCCCCGATCCCATTGTCCATTCATTCATTCATTCATTCACTCCCTAAAGTCTACCATGGCCACTGTCGATGCTGGTAGTGGAGGCAAGACTGGTGCTCACAGGGGTACCAGTATCTAGCACAGTGCATGGCACATAGTAGGTACTCAATAAATATTGGCTCAAGAAATAAATGAACAAGACAAACAAAGTCACTGCCCTCAGAGAGCTCACTGTCTAACAGAGAAAACAAACACAATCTCAGTGTGCGTGTCACCCATCTCAGAGCTATGGGCTAACAGAGGAGCTGCCTGGTCAGGCAAGCTCAGGAGGGCTCCACTTAGGAGGCACGGGCCTTCAAGGACAGGGGTTCTAGCAGGCCAAGGAGAAGTGGAAGCCCACGGCCAGCCCAGAGAACAGTGTAAATGGAGGCCCACAGGTGGAGAAGCAGAAATTAATAGTATCAATCACTTACTATGGGCCAGAAATGTTGCATTTGCCCTCTCGGGAAGGATTATAATCTATTCACAGTGAAAACAGGAGGATGCTACCTCTCGGTATGCCTGGAAGCCTTCTGCTCTTGCTCGGCCCTCTATTCAGCTCTCACTTAGATGATTCTGACACCCTCTAGCTGGTCAACAGCTGTGTCTCCCTCCAGTTTACCATCTACTCACACAGCTGCTGAAGGAATCAGTGAACCTGAGCTTCTAAAATCTGACCTTCTATAATCTGAGCCAGAGTTCCTTGATTCTTGGTTTGTGATCTTTTGAAGACTCACATCCTCCAAAGACAGTGTTCAATACCTTTTGTAATATGGCCCTGAGCTGCATTTCCTGCCCTACCCACCCTGGTCCTCCCTGAGATGTACCTGTACCTTGGATGCCAGACCCTCTTCTGCTTCCATCAGAATGCTCCTCTGCCTTCAGTGTGGCATTCCCCTCTGCAGAGATGCCCTGGGGACCCGTTTCATGTGGCCCCCACCCTAGAGCACCCTACATTTTCTGTTTGTTTTATAGTTTAGTCTTCATTGCAGTCTGTTTATGTTCAATTTTACAACTGTTCTCAAACTCTCACTGTTATGAGCTACATATGAATCCCAGAGGATGGGAAATGAGAAGAAGGAGGCAGGCTCCGTGCCCCTGGGTGGCCCACTGTCTGCTGGGAGAGGCCGTCTAAGAGGCCTGAGGTCAAGCTGCTTTTTATACGGCTGGAGCTTGTTGCCTTTAATGCAGTGCTTCTGATCAGAGGGCTATTTTTACTCCCTGGGGGATATTTGGCAGTGACTGAAAACAACTGGGGGAAGCTACTGAAATCTAGTGGGCAGAGGCCAAGATCTTGCTAAACATGCTACAGTGCACGGCAGTGTCAGCAGAGCGGAGGCTGAGAGAGCCCGACACAGCTTTTCAGGAATGCAGAGCTACGGAAGGATTCCCCACTAAGAGCAAGAGGCTGGACTTTGGGAGCTCTGAAGCTTCTCCCTCCTGAGGACATGGGCTCGTCGCACTCACCAGCTGGGGGTGGTGCCAGGTCATCCTGACCGTCAGCGTGACGGGCTTGCGGGATACTTGGGAGCTGGTAAAGCACACTTGTGGGTGTGTCTGGGCGGCTCACAGGGATGTGCTCTCGGATTATTTCTGGTCCCCAGCCCCTGCTGCTTTAGGCCTTCCTCTGCTCATTGCTTCCAGGCTGCCACGAGGTGAGCAGCTCTCTTCCACAAGGCCCTTCTACCATGATGTTTCTGGCTTGGAACCGGCTACCAGGGACTGAAGCCTCTGAAACCGTGAGCTGCAACAAACTTCTTTAAATTGTGTATGTCAGGTTTTTTCCCCCAGCAACAGAAAGGTGAATAATACAGGGATTTTGAGCAAGTTACCCTCTTTATTTCTGTTTGCTCACCAGTGAAATGGCACTAATACTGTTACCTACTTAGTGTTATTGTTGTTGTTGTTGTTGTTGTTGAGGATTCATTAATAGATGGCAGTAGCTCGCAGTGGGGCCTGGAGTAGTGCAAGTGCTTTGCTCTTATCATCCCCTCAATCATCCCCACCACCTCTGCCACCAGCGGCATCAACCCACCACCTCCATCATCATAATCATCATCACCACCACCAGCATCATCACAGTCACCACCGCCACCAGCAGCAGCACGACCCTGGCTGTCATCAGCATTCCTATCATGACCACCATCATCCCATCACTGCTGTCATAATCCAGCTGTCACCAGCACCGTTATCATGCCAACATCGTTATGGTTACCACCACCACCACTACAGCCACCACCATTATCACCATCATTTTCCGTTAGAGAGAGCCTGCTTGTCAACCTATTGCCTTACTTTACATAATAGAGATACGACGACTGGATGTTATTTTGCCCCAAGGGTAGGAACAGAAGGGAGCAGCCCCAGCTCCTTTGACACAGTCCCCGGGGTATGCCCACGGAGGGTGCGATCAAAAACACAGTTTACGCTGTGAGTGCAGTCCGGCAGAAGGGCAGGCTCTTAGAACACGTTATAGGGTATCTCTGGGAGAGGCTGTCTCACAGGCCTGGGCCAAGTCACTTCTTACAGGGCTGGAGCCTGTTGTCTTTCCCTCAGTGCTTCTGATCAGAGGGCTATTTTTACTCCCTGGGGGATATTTGGCAGTGACTGAAAACAACTGTATTTGTGGGATTTGGCACTGTGCAACTTCCCAAATAGTCAAAATAACCAGGAAAAGTAAATATTTGGAGTTGATTCAGTACATCCAGGCAGCTGTAACAGTATAACTAAAAACAGTCATGGAAAAAGACTTGTAGATCTGCTTCTGAAAGTAGCAAGAACAGTGGGCTGAGTATGTTCTAAGCAAGAAGTATTTAAGGATTAATGGCAATGTGCCTTTTACTATAATAGATTTGTAAATTTTGCACATTCACTGTATTTCTTGATCACACCTCAGGAGCTCTGCTGGCAAGGAGGTCTGCGTGAGATGAGGACTCTGTGTACCCCAGCAGTTCAAAGTACTATGGCTACGCAACAAAGTATCCCCAAACTTAACGGCATTGATTTTCCTCATGAATCTGCATTCTGGCAGGGTTTAGTGGGTCAGCTCGTCTCTTCTCTACTTGGTATTGGGTTAAAGCAACAGCAACATTTGTTTTGCTCATGATTTTACAATTTGGCCAGGGCTCAGTGGGCTCAGTTCATCTGTTTATCTTGGTGTTAGCTGGGAGCTGGAACCATCGAGACCAGCTTCTCGCATCTCTGGGCCTGCCTGGGTGGGGCCGGACAGGCAGGGCTCCTCGGGCGGCTCTTGCCACCTCTCTGAGGTCTCTCTCTCCAAGGTGCTCCGTCCAGCCAGTGGCTTCAGGCAGGTGGACTTTGCATGCGTTCACTCAAGGATCCCAAAATAAGGTAAGAGAGGGACTGAGGGAGAGGGAGAAGGAGAGCAAGAAGGAGATACCGAGGTAGAAGCTGTGTCTCCTTTGTCATCCCAGCCTTGGGAGTCATAGCATGATCACCACCACCTTCCCTTCATCAGAAGAGACTCACTGAGGCCACGCCACTATGCAGGAAAGGGGAATTAGACTCCATCTTTTCATGAGAGAAGGATAAAGAATTGCACATGATTTAACAGTGAATTGCGTCTTTCAAATCTCCCACTGACAGAGGGCCAGAAATACAGTGGACTGTAAAACATCGTGTTGGAGAGAGAACAGCGGGATGGTTAGGACACCCTCAGGAAAAGCCATTCCTCATCTTAGAGGCAGAATAACCCTGTTGTGCTTAGTCCTCCACCCGTATCCCGTCAGCTCTGCCATTTCCATGCATGTTCCTGACTTCTAGCCTCCAGTATCAGCAGCTCTTTGAAATCTATTCTCCTGTCTGTTGGATCCTACTCTGCTTCCATTCCTGGTCCTTTATAGTCTGTCTGGAAAGTCTGGGAAAGAACCACTCCCATCCCAGCATCCCTGAGCCAATGCCCGAGAGGAGCTGGTATATAAGCACCGCACTCTTTCCCCCTCACTGGAGAACTTTTGGGTGCGTGCTGAGAGTTGAGACCCAGCTGACCAGAGTGGTTACCTGCTCTGTGAGCCAACCTGTATTAACTCTTTCCCTTTCCCGTCTGACTTTCTTTCTTAGGTTTTCTAGGGTCACCAGAATCCTAATCTCAGTCTGCTCCTGGTAGAAGCTAAACTAAGGTGACTCAGTTTGAAATAGATGATAAGGCTTCCACTTCCAGCTCTGACACATAAAGAGTTTGGAATTTGTCAGTCCTATACTCACAACAAGAGAAAAGCAAATTCATGGAATATCAAGCACTTTTTTTTGGTCCACCAGAGAGTTGAGGACACAACAAACTGCCATCCAAAATCTGGATAAGCAGGTGAATACAGGGAACCAGAGCCAAGGATGCCTTAGTGGGAACAGAATTCGCTGGAGCCAGGAACTGGTAGGAGGAACACGTAAATGGTAACTTTGACGAACTGCAGACGGTTGAGTGAGGATTACCTTGGAAGTTAACAACCAGAGTCCCACTTTCATGACTTTTACTTCCAGTAGACCACCTCATTCTCAGAGTTAAGATAAAAGAAAAGTCTCCTCATGTCTCAGGAATTAGAAGGGGGAAGTAACCATTTTTAAATATGCTCAGGGGACAAATAAACATTTTGAAATAGTCCCAAAGCATTCTCCATAACTGGTGTGGGCACAAAAGAGTTCCTCCAAGGAATCTTGACTTTCTGCAGAGCAAAGGCCAAGAGCATATCCTGCACGTCACCAGATGTGTGTCTTTGAGCAAGCCTTGTGTTCCTGCTTCATCTCCCTCTCCCAAGATTTGTTATAACCCAAAGTAAAGCACAATGTATTAAGAGAATACTGTTCTCAAGTAACCTGTATTATCCTTTGTTTGCATGGCTAATAAATATGGGACAAGTTGGGAGAGAACCCGGAGTTCACGGAGGTCACTTGATGTGACTTTCCCCAGCCACCCGGCCCCTTGTCTTCTAAATTGTTTGTCTTGATTGCTCATCACACTTCCGAAGCTATCCGGACACATAATAGCAAAAGCTTCACCTCTGAGGGGAACTCTTTTATCAGACCCTCATCTGAGCAGGGAAAGGGAAATGAGGTCAGCTCCACCCCTTCGAGACTTCCTGTCTTGAATGAGACAAGAAAAAAAGTCTGAAATGCTTTTGAAAGAAAGCATGAGCCTGAATCACATTACTGTACTTAAGGAAACCCAAGGACAAAAGAAGAGATGGGAGAAACCAAATAAAGCTTTCCACACTCACTGGGTGTGGTCGCACAAATCTATACAGTAATTCCAGCATTCTGGAATGCCGAGCAAAGAGGATCTCAAATTCAAAATTAGCCTGAGTAAATATACTTATAAAGACCCCGTCTCAAAATAAAAACTGAAAATATGGCTCTGTACATTTTCAACCCCTACTACAAAAGAAAAAAAAAAAACTGCTTATAGCCCAGCTCAGAGCCTGATTAACATAAAATCTCAACCAAAAACCTGATTATCTCAGTTTCTCACTGAGATAAGAAAGAGAAGAGAGAAGAAATAAATATAGGTAAAAAGGAAATAAGAAAATCGTAATTTTTAAATTGTACTTTTAAGGAAACTACATCTTTTTTTTTTTTAAGGAAACTACATCTTCAGGATGCAAAGTTACCCAAGTTTACAATGCTTTCTTCAATCGTAGGCCTGTTTTTCCCCTCCAGACTTTTCACTCCTAAATTCCTAAGTGCCTAAAAAAAGGTACAGTAATTCTGTAGACTGGGCCCATGCTTGTCTTCCCATACTATAGATTCACAAATTCCACAGACGTCCACTCTCAAGGAGACAGCACAGTTAATCGGGTGCCAGAGCTCTAAATTTCAAATACACGCACCTGGTTTACACCCTAACCTGACCCACTGATGGGAGATCTGATACACGCTAGGAAGCTCACCCTAGACGTCTCGAGCTCGCCGCCAATCGCATAAGTATGCCCAGCTCTAGACCCTCATGCTCTTTGCCCCTTAAGCACCCACACTCCCTTCTTTGATTCCACTTAATAAATCAGCCAAAGCCTCTGACTGACATGTCCTGAAATGCTTTTTTACAGCAAGGCAGAAACGTACCATGGGGGGGCAAGCTGAGGTCCCCACCTCCTTTTCGGGGGAACTTCCTTGACCCTATTCAGTGACACTATTCCTCAATACATCACATCTGACTTTCAACAACAACAAAAAAATCACATGACATAGTAAAGACAAGAAAAAGACACAATGAGCAGAAGAAAAACCAACCAGACCCAGACTGAGCTATGATACCAATTTTGGAGTTAATCAGATAAGGAATTAAAAATAACTACATATAATATGATGTTAAGGGATCAAATGGAAGTAGGCAAGATGCAAGCAAAGAAATGGAAACTCTAAGAAAGAGTCAAAGAAAATGCTAGCAGTTCTTAAAAATACACAAAGGAAGGACAAAGAATGTGTTTTTGATGGACACATTCAAGTGAGCTTGAAGGCGTGTTGTTAGAAACCTCCTAAATGGAAACGCAAGGAGAATAATAATAAAAAAAAAGTGAACAAAATATCCAAGAACTAAAAGGCAATTACATACATACCTACGTAGCACGTGGTACATATGTATAATGGGAATAACAGAAAGAGAAGAAAATGAGAAATGAACAGAAGAAATATTTGAATCAATAATGGCTGAGAATTTTCCAGATTAATTACAAACATCCCCCAACAGATGCAGGGAGCTCAAAGAGCACCAAGCAGAAAAATACCAAAAACTATGTATAAGCATACCATATTCGAACAAAAAGAAGAAAAAAACCTTGAAAGGAGCCCAGAAAATTCTTGCCATAAACTATGCAAAATACAAACTATGCAAAATATTTGAAGTGTTGAAAGAAAATCCACTAACCAGGATTTCTTTTGTGTGTGTGCTGAGGATCAAACCCAGACATTTGTACATGCCAGGCAGTCTACCATAGAGCTACATTCTGAGCTCTAACCTAAAATTTTATGACCAGCAAAATTATCCTTCAAAGGTAAAGAACAAACACTTTCTCAGACAAACAAAAGCCTAAGGAATGTCTTGCCAATAGGTCTGCTTTCCAGAAAACGTTAAAAGTGCTTCAGTGAAAAGGAAAATAACATAGGTCAGAAACTTTAATCTACATAAAGAAGATGTTAGAGAAAATGAACAAATTATGTGAAGTAAAAATAAATTTTAAAAACCTTCATAATTTGTCTAATAGTTGTTTAAAGTAATAATAGCAACAATGTAGTGGGTGATTGCATTAGTCAGTGGTTACAAGAGCTTGCAGGGATGGGGCAAGGTTGCTCAAGAGACTGCACATGCTCCGAATCGGATTTAATGCAGGACACAGAAATTTACAAGAACAGCTTACAATATTTGCCCACAGAATCAGTGTAGAAGAGTGCAAGGCCCTGAGTTCAACCCCCAGCAGCAAAAAAAAAAAAAAAAGAAATAGACAAATCCGTAATTATTTGGATAATAATATTATGGGAAATAATCTGGGAGTTGGACACTTTAAGACTTCTCTTTCAGTAAGTGACAGACCTAGCAGACAGAAAATCAGTAAAGACATCGTTGAGCTAAGAAGCACTATCTCTCAACTGGATTTAATCGGCGCCTACAAGACACTTCACCCAACAACAGTGGTATACACATTCTTCTCAAGTTTACATGGGACATTCACCAAGATAGATCAAGTTCCAGGCCATACAACTTTAACACATTTAAAAGATTAGAAATCACACAAAGGATACTCTCAGGGAACAATGATATTAAAGTAGAAATCAATTACAAAATGATAGCTGGAAAATCCCAAAATATTTGGAGAGTAGAAATACATTTCTAAGTAACATGAATCAAAAAAAAAAAATCACAAGAGAAATTTTTAAAATTTTTAACTAAAATATAATGGAAGCATAACTTATCAAAATGTGTAAAATGTAGCTTAGAGAAAATTTATATCATTGAATGCATAAAAAAAGAAAGTCTAAGATCAGCAGTCTAAGTTTTCATCAAGGAGAGTAAGACAAGCAATATAAACCTAAAACAAGCAAAAGAAAATAAATGAGAAAAAAGTAGAAACTGAGTATGTAGTTCAGTGGTAGATCACCTGGCTAGCATGTGCAAGGCCCTAAGTTCAATCCCCAGTATTTCTCCTGAAAAAAAATTACAGCAGAAATCAGTGAAACTAGAAACAGACTATCAATTAAGAAAAATCAATGAAACCAAAAGGTGTTTCTTTGAAAAAAATCAACAAAACTGATAAGTCTCTATATAGGCCAATCAAATAAAAAAGAGAAGACATAAATTAACAATATCAGAAATGAAAGTAGGGTCATTACTATTGATCCTACGCACATCAAAAAAGATAATAAAGGAATATTGTGAATAATCCCATGACCACAAATTTGATAATGGATACAATAGATTAATTCTTTGAAAAACAGAAACCACCAACACTCAAAACGGAAAAATGGTAATCTTTTTTAAAATTTTAACTCACTTTTTTTATCAAATATAATTGACAAATCATGTATATTTAAGGTGTACAACATCGTGTTTTGAGATGCATATACATCATAATATGATTATTACAATCAAGCTAACATGTCCATCACCCTACACACTTATAGCAATTCTTAATTTCTTCCAGTTAGAAACATTTATAATAGCAAAAATAATAAAAAAACAAACTAAATGTGCTCACCACCTCACTCCCACAGACAGATTAAAACAATTAACTGAATACAATTCTCGACAATTTCTTTATATCTCCATACATTAATACACTTTTTAAAATAAAAAATTGGCAATGCCACGTGTGCTGCTCTGTGACCAGCTATTTCACTTAACGGAGTGTAACAAACACCTTCTCACCTAGTAAATACATATAACATCATGATCTCTTAACTATAAAAGTAATAACTCACTTTTCCATCCCCCTCTCCCTTCCTTTGCTCCCCCTCTTACTTCCTTCCATTTCTCTAGTAATAGTATCCTTTCCACTTTCCTGTCATCTTTTTACATATTAGGGAAAACGTGCACTATTTGTCTTTCTGAGTATAGCATATGTCACCTAATGTGATGATCACCAGTTCCACCGTTTTCCTATAGAAGATATAATTCCATTTTTCTTTACTACCGAATAATGCTCTCTTATGTACACACACCATGCTTTCTTTAGCCAAAGAAATCTTAGCTAATTTTAATGTGTTTGTATCAATTAAAGAATTTGAATCAATGATTAATAACCTGTCAAAAGAGAAAGCAATAGAGTCAAATGATTTCAATAATAAATTCTACCAAACACTTAAGAAAGAAATGATATCAACGTTCTACAACCTCTTCCAAGAAACAGAAGCAAAAAGAGTATTTCCTAATTCTGTGAAGCCAGCATAACCCTAATATGAAAGCCAAAAAAAAAAAAATTAAAAGGAAGGAATACTACAGACTAGTATCTCTCATGAAGATAGAGGCAACAGTCCCCAGCAAAATGCTAATAAATCAAATCCAATAATGTATAGAAGGAATTATAGAAGGAATTACATACTACAGCTAAGCAGAATTTATTCAAGTATATAAGGCTGATTCAATATTCAAAAGTCAGTTAATATAATCCATCTCATTGACTGGCTAAACAAGAAAAAAAATCATGTAATACCAATAGGTGCAGGAAAAGCATTTGACAAAATTTGACACACATTCCTTTAAAAACCTGCAGCAAACTAGGAATGGAGTTGGGGGAAAAAAGGAAACTTGGAATAGATAGGAATTTCTTCAGTGTGATATGGAACATCTACAAAAACCCTACAGTTAACGTATTACTCAGTGATGACAAACTAGATGGTTTCCCAACAAAGGGATGCTGTCGCCTCTCACCAGTTCAATGCCATACTGAAAGTCCTATCTAACACACCAAGACAAAGGCAAAGATAATTGTTAGACAGATTGAGAAGGAAGAAACAAAACTATCTTTGTATGTACATGACATTACGGGGAAAAATCCCAAAGAGTCAACAAAATACTTCTTGAAATTAATGAGTGTTTGCAGCAAGGGTGCAAGATATTATATTTATACATAAAGGGTCATTGTTTTCCTGTGTATCAGCAATGAAATGCTGAAATTTGACATTAAAATCACCATGTCAGTCACATTAGCACCAAAAAAGGTGGAGGAAAAGAAGTACATAAGTATAAATTTAACAGATATTTACAGAATCTGTATGAGGAAAACTATAAAACACTCATGAAAGAAACCAAAGATGTAAGTAAATGGCGAGATAATCCATATTCATAGATAGAAAGACTCAACATTGTTAAGGTGTGAATCCTTCCCAACTCAATCTATACAATCAAATTCGAGTTCAAATTTAAATTTGAACCAAAATTGAACGAAATTCAATGGTTAGGTTCAATGTTGACTTTGTGGGGGGGAATCTGATTTGGTTCTCATCCAGTTTGGTTTGTGACCAGAATCATGGAAAGTGGCTAGGAATCTGCAGTAATAATGGAACACAGCAGAGAGCCCCACGATGTGCCTACATCAATATAGTCAGCTAGTCTTTGCAAAAGGAGCCAAGGTGATTCAGTGGACAGAGCACAGTTCTTTCAACACATGGTGCTGGGCCAACTAGAAACCCTTCTGGGAAAAAAAATTATATATATATATATATATATATATATATATATATATAGAGAGAGAGAGAGAGAGAGAGAGAGAGAGAGAGAGGGAGAGAGAGAGAACCAGAAACCTTATGCCTGTCACACACACACACACACACACAAAACCCCTCAAAATGGATCATACACCTAAATGTAAACTGTAAAACTTCAGAAGATACCCCAGGATAAAATCTTGGATGTGGGTTTCCTTGGGTTTGGCAATGAGTAAACATCACATCAAAAGCATGATTGATGAAAAAAATAGATATTTGGACTTTATAGTTTATAACTTGTGCTTTGCAAGAGAAACTGCTAAGAGAATGAAAAGATAAGCCATTGACTTGAGGAAACCTCTGAGAAATACTCATCCGTTCGTGGACTTATATTCAAAATAAACTAAGAATTTTGAAAACTCAACAATAAGAAAATATATAGGCAAAAGATAGCAACAGACAATAAATAAGGTAATACAGATAGCAAAAACATGTGTGAAAAGATGGTCAGCATCCTCCATCATTGAGTAATTGCACATTAAGTCAGCAATGAGATGGAAATGCACACCTACTAGAGTGGCTAAAATCCAAAACACCCCAGGACACCAGCGCTGGTAAGAACAAGGAGCAACAGGAAGTCATTCATTGCTGAGATGCGAAATGGTGCAGCTGAGCCAGAAGCCGAGTTGGCATTTTCTCACACAACTGAGCAATGTCTGACTACGTGAGCCAGCAATTGGACTCCCTGGTATTTACTCAATTGGGTTAAAAACTTAAGTCCACACAAAAACCTGTACATAAGTGTCCACAACAGCTTTATTCAAACTTGCCCTAGACTGGAAGGAACCAAGATGCCTTCCAATAAGTGAACAAATGGGTCAGGTGCGGTGGCACACACCTGTAATCCCAGCACTCAGGAGACTGAGGCAGGAGGATCGCTGCAAATTCAAGACTAGCCTGAGCTATAGAGTGAGTTCAAAACCAGCCTAAACTACATGCTAGACTCTGTCTCAAATCAAACAAACAAGCAAACAAGTTGTGGGGTATTCAAAATGAAATCTACTCAGCAACAAAAGAAAGGAGCCTCAAACTGCAAAATGGCATGGAAGAACTTTGCTGAGTGAAAGAAGGCAGTTTTAACAGGCTCCACACTTTCTGATCTAAACAAATGACCCTCCGAAAAAAGGCAAAACTACGGAGGCAGGAAAATATTCCTGGTTTCCAGGGTTCAGCATGAATAAGTGGAGCATAAGGGATTTTTAAGGACGTAAACTGTTTTTTAGTTTGCTGTATCAGCAGATACCTGGCATTATGCATTTGTCAAGACCCACAGAAGCATACAAGAGAAAGAGTGAAGTTTAATGTGAACTCTAGACTTTAGTAATAATATGTCATCTGGGTATGGTAGTGCATGCCTGCAATCCCAGCACTCAAAGAGGCTGAGGCAGGAGGATGGCACATTTAGCAACTTATCGAGCCTGGGAAATTTAGTAATTTATTGAGACTTACCACAAAATAAAAAAAAATAGAAAAGCGCTGGAGATGCAGTTCAGTGTGAAGGCTCTGGGTTCAATCCCCAGTATTGCCAAAAAATCACTACAGCAGTACCTCAGCTTGAGAATTTAATTTTTTCCACGATTCTGCAACTAGAATCATGGAAAGAATTAAGTTGGTGAACCGAGGCACCACTGTATTGGTTCATCAGTTCTTAACAAATGTATCACACTGATACAAGATGTTAGCCCCAAGGGAAACTGTGTGCCGGGTACAGGGATCTCTGTTCATTTACTGTATTCTACAAGTCAACCACTGTTCCAGAAATGAAGTCCATTAATTTCCAAAAACCAAAAGATAGGCTTGAAAACAACTGTGTGCTAGGATGCACGCACGTCACAGGAGCTGGACTGAGAAAGATGCAAGGCTTGGGAAGCCCCTGGACTGGGAGACAGAGTTTTAATTGTGTGGGGGCCCCCGAGTTCACTCCAAGGCAGAGAGAGCAGACACTGATAAGGTTTGGACCTCCGAATCGTGTAATTATACACCATAAACCTCCCATTTATCACGTCTCTTGGGCCTCAGGACAAAGCTCTGTTTCCTTTAGCTTTTTATTTTGACATAACCTCTGACGTGCAGAAAAGCTGCAAGGAGACCACAAAGAATTCCCGTAATTCCTCCCATCTACTAGACTTCCCGGTTGTCTGTCTTCACATCTGACCACATCTGCACCATTCTTTCTCATCTTATCAGCATCTTTCAATCTGCATTTCACAATCAAGCAAATTAGCAGAAGGAAAAGGCTCTGATTTAACTTCTTTCTCATCTTTATTCTAATGAGCACTTACTCACACTTAATACACACCAGACTTCGTTCTATGTACTCTGCCCCCAACCCCAGTACTAGAGACTGAACCCAGGGCCTTTGCGCTGAGCTACATTCCCAGTTCTTCATTATTTTTTAATTTAGAGACAGAATATCGCTAAACTGTTAAGTTGCCCAGCTGAGCTGAGCTTGAACGTGGTGATCCTCCTACCTCAGCCTCCCAGAGTGCTAATATTACAAGCGTGTGCCACCAACACCCAGCTGTACACACTTTAATGTGCACCTTGCTGTTTCCCCCAGCATAGCACTGTGTGATTGTTTATTATTATCCCCACTTCACAGAGAGGGCTGCTGAGGAGCAGGCAAGGTGAGCACTCTGCCCAAAGTCACACGGCCAGTAGGGAGCAGAATTGGCGTATGGACATAGGGGCCCTGTGGCAAACGAGGAAAGAGACAATGATGACTTTAAAGACCTAAAAAACTGGGTGGGAGCCCAAGTTGGGGGACCCGACGGCATGCAACCCAAGCTCAGGTTCCCAAGGTGACTCCAGAGGGCGCACATTGAGACCCAGGGGCAAAAAACGCTGATTCTGACTTTCCGTGGGGAGGCTGCTGGGCTGGACAGTAAAGGAGAAAGAGGCTGGGCTCACACGCTCACCGGGGAGGAGTGCGTGGGTGTGCCACAAGTGTGGGTGCGACGCGGGAGAGAGTGCGTCACAGGAGGGGGCCTCGCGCTGGTCCGGACAGGTCCCCCTCCTCTCCGAGCCCAGCTTCAGGAAGCCCTCCCCCAGGTCCCCTCTCCGCAGCCCCGCCCGTCTGCCTGGGCTCATTACACTGTGTCCCTTTACTTGTCACTGCTCTGACCAGATCCCCAGGCCTGGGGGTGGCGGGCAGAGGCTGCGTCTGTCTTTTGCTCTCCCCTCCTCCCCCCTTTCCCCACTGAATCTCGGAGTCGCTTTCTCCAGGAAGCCATCCCTGACTCGCAGGGCTGAGTCCGCCGTACTGTCCGCACTGCGGCTGACTTCGAGGTATTGCAAGTCTCAGAGGGCCTTTGTCTGTGCCATCTCTGCACCCACAGCACTCATCTCAGGGTTCGGCACACAGCAGGGCCAACACAGCTAGTGCGTGACAGAATGTCCCAAGTAGTGTCTCTCCCCGGGGAATCAAACTGCACGCACCAGGAGCTTTACTGCTTCGTTGGCGCTCCACCCGAACCAAAGCACCAGATCCACTCCCCCCGCACCCCCACACCCCCGTTCTCCTGGGCCCTGAGAAGCTGGCCTCTGCCTTCGGACTGGGAGCTCCTTCCAGACAGGTTGGGGTCCCATTACCCACCTACTCCCAGCCCCGCCCAACCTGAGTCTGCACATTCTCACTTCTCGGCTCACTCAGGGACGCTGGCTTCCAGCAGTCCCTCCAGGGCGCTAAGCATGTCGAACCCCGGGGCCTCTGCACTTGCCCTTGCTTCTTCCTAAGGTCCTCGCCCCCCGTGTCCTCTTCAGGTTCTCAGCTGCGGTGTCTCCTCTACAAGGGGCTTTCCTTGGGCATCTGAGCTATGGCCCTCAGAGGTCTGTCTCAGTTTTATTTTCTTCGAGGGCTTCTTATTACCTGAAATGCTTTGTCTGGCCTCCTCAGGGTTTTTCGGTGAACAGTGACTGGTAGTCTGTAGACCCCAGGCTCAAACCCCAGCTCTGCTTATCCGCTGGCAAATTTCTTACCAGCTCCGTGCCTCGGTGTCCCTATCTGTAAACGGGGTGACCATCGTATAACTTCCTATGGGATAATCTCGAGGATGAAGCCCGCGGATGTGTGAAGTGCCTCAGCACCGGGCCTGGCAGATTTGCTGGCTATTGACCCGAGGGTGTTTAGCCAGTTTTCTGGAGTAGGCGCTCCGTAAATATTACTGAAAGAGTGAGCAAACACTGGGGCTTGGAAGATGGGCTGCTGGAAAGGGAGGATTCGAGCAGTGCAGCCCTCCGACCCCACTCGAGGCCCCTGCGCAAATCGAGGTCAGGAACCTGGTGGGAAGGGCGGGGGAGGGCTGATACTGTGCTCCGAAGGCCCCAGCAAAACCTCTGCGAGCTCGGGGCCGGGTGCGTGCTGGGCTGCGGGACTGGGCTCTTCGGGGGCGTGGTCTGGTGTGCAGGGGGCGGTGCATGCAAATGAAGGGCGGAGCGGGCAGCTACCGAGCCATAGTGGAGCATGCAAATATGGGAGGATGGGGCGGTGCATGCAAATAAGGGGGCGGGCGCAGGAAGCCGGGGCGGGCGGGTCCCCCGCCCAGGAAAACCCCGCGCGGCGCGGGGCAGCCCGGCAACCTAGTTCGCCCTTTTCGCGCTCTGGCGACGCGGCGGCGAATGGAGCCGGAGCGCTCAGGTAGGGCCGGGCCGCGCGAGATCGGAGCGGAGGGCGGCCGGCTGAGCACGCGGCCGGCGCCGGGAAGGGCTCGGGCCCCGGGCCGAGGGGACCCGGGAATGCCCCGACCGGCGTGAGCAGGGAATGCCAGCCGCTGGCGCCCGCGCGGACGGGAGCCTGTTCTGGGCGCGGGGCTGGGCCGGCTCTGGGGCATCAGCAGGGGCCGCGGGTCGGAGCCTGCCGACGTCGTGAGCCAGCGGCGAGGCGGGCAGGAGCCACGCAGACCCGGCGCGGAGGTCGGGACGCCCGCGAGGGTGAGGCGAGCGCGGGGGACGGTCCTGGGAAGCGTGCGGCCGGGCGCCAGATCGGGGGATCTGGGGACGCGAGGCTCGGCCAACCTCGGGGCGCCTCTTCGCAGCATTGGATGGAACCAGTCACAGAGACCGCGTCCCGGGACTTTGTTCAGGCTGTCCTGAGCGCTGATAGTGTTGTGAGCGGGCGGCGCCGTGTCGTGGTCACTCTCAGAACGTAGCGCGGAGGCCCCGCGGGTTAGTCACTTGCCCCAGGTGACGCCCACGGGTTGGAGGGGAGATTTGAACCCGCGGCCGTCCACCTCCCAATAGTGTGAAACTAGCCAGATGACCTCTAGGGGTTTTTCGTGAAATGGAGACTCTTAGGCCCTTTCCCCTTTTTCAAAATCAATAAGCCAAGGAATCAGGTTTTTGTTTTTTAAAATTGCATTTGGGGCAGGACTGAAGACCCGCAGCTTGTCTGCTGCTGGGACTCAGACGATGCACCAGTCCAGCTGTAAACTTGCCTGAATCCCTTCCCTGCCCTTCCGCAGCCCTCGGGGAGATGTGGCTTCCTACGGTGGCCTTTTAGGAGGGCTGGGCATTGGATGAGACATTAGTCCCATCCTGAAGTCCGAGGGGGAAACTGAGGCGCCGGCGTATTGTGGGGAGGTTGTTTGTTCTACACCATGGGGGGATTCCAGAGTCCCGCCAAGGCCTCTTGGGACTCAGCCAGACAGCCCACGATTACA
This sequence comes from Hystrix cristata, assembly GCA_004026905.1. Taxonomy (NCBI): domain Eukaryota; kingdom Metazoa; phylum Chordata; class Mammalia; order Rodentia; family Hystricidae; genus Hystrix; species Hystrix cristata. Next base: position 19,159 of record PVJO010012014.1, on the reverse strand, counting down.
GATGGAGACACTGAGGCACGGAGTGGGCATGACGGGCTGAGCTGCCCAGTCACTGCCAGCGTTCCCAGAGCTCCTAGGGCTGGCTCGCTTGCTGTTCTGGGCACCGGTATCTCCCAAGCTGGAGGAGACAGCCTGGCAGTGGGGCGAGCTGCGAGGGTGGAGGGCGGGGGAGGTGGAGGGGGATGCTTTCCCAGCAACAGACTCAGTATGGACAAGGGCTGGGAGATGTGGAGGGAACCATGGGGAGCCTAGGAAGTGAGGAGGAGCTGAGAGACTAGGAAAGGAAGGCCAGCCTGGGAGGCCTTGAATGCTGTGCTGAGGAGCCTGGGCCAGTGAACTTTACCTTTTGGTGAGCCACGGAGGCACAATACAAATGCCTGGGTCCCTCCCACAGAATCTAGAGGGAAGCAGCTGGGAGGAAAGCCCCGTGAGTGGCCTAGTTACCAGCAGGTCTGGGATGGCCCAAGGGTTTGCAGAGTCTGCCATGACTCAGTGACTGATTTGTCTTTGTGCGTGCGTGCGTGTGTGTGTGTGTGTGTGTGTGTGTGTGTGTGATTAGGACGGGGGAAGTGACAGGGGACGAGTGAGACACTTAGCCTCAGTCTACCTTCTGCTGTGTCCGGGGTGGGGGCAGGGCAGGGACAGGAGCCCTTGGGGCTGGGTCTCTGCACACTGGCACTCACGTGTTGGCAACACCGTGGTTCAACACATAGTAGGTCCACAGTAGCTTTCTATCATTCGCCACCTGTCAGGAGATGTGGCTTGGAAGTTAAAAGTGAGGTCTGTCTCGGGAGCAGGATTGACTAGGTTCAAATGCTGGCTTTGCTAACTTGCTGTGGAGCTCACTTCTCAAAACTTGAGTCGCTGGTTTGGGACATTCTAGGGACTGCTTTATACCACTGTGATGAAGGTTACCCGAGTTAATTTATGTCAAACACATAAAACATTACCAAGTGTAGGAAGCACTTTGTGTTTACTAAATAAATACATCTTTATTGTCATATCCTGTGAACTCCAGCAGATGGGACTGAGACGACCCATTCTGCAGGTGAGGAAACTGAGACCCAGTGATGCATCCAGTGGGCTTGCCCGAGGTCCCACGTCTGAGTGTTGGAGGGAAGGATTCCAACCTGCTTTCCTTCTCGTCTGTGTTCTCGTCCACTGAGCATGGCTGAGGTCCGGCAGCACTGTGGAGTCCCGCCTGGCCACGCGTGGCCGCCCTTCTCCCAGCCAAGACTTGCCCTCTCTCTAGTCTAACTAGACCTCCCCAGTGGAGGCTTGAGGGTCCCGCAGGGGTGGGCCCCAGAGTGGCCGTGTCCCTGTTGGTTGGTTACTTGGTTGGATGTCTGAGCCGCAGGCAGAGTGGGAAGGACACAGGCTTGAAGACAGGGGTCCCAGCTTTCCTTAGAGCTGAGCGCGCTGCTTCCTAGCTGTGCGACCCAGAGGAAGCTGCTTAGCCTGTGAGCCTCCCTGTGTTTGTTGATGGCTTTTGGGACAAGAGATCGTTTTTATAGGCCCTGTGCCCTAGTGGAGCCAGACAGGCCACACGCAGATCTCCGTAGCCCTTATCTCATGTTCCAAAGTCCACAAGCTCTGGAAACTGAGAATTTGCCATAAGGTGTTTGGAAGCCAGCTGTGGCCTGAGCTGAAGGAGGGGCTCGGTGGTCTGTCCTGTTCTGCTGAGTGCTCTGGTGGCTTGGGGCCGGGATACTCATGTGAGGCCTGGGGTTGGGGACCTGACACATCCAGGGGGCTTTGGTACAAGACGACCTGCTCCCCACCCGTGTGCTTGTGAACCCTGGGACCTGCCTGGCCCAGGACGTGCCGCAGAGCCTGGGGACCCACACCATCCAGTTTGAAGGGGACAGCGCCCAAGAGAAGGTGGCATCAGGGCAAGCCCCTCTCAGGGGAGGTGACACAGAGAGAGAAGGGGCAGAGGCTGGGAGAGCAGGTGGGGCGTTTCCCACAGAGCAGGAGGACCCGGCTTCCAGTCACCCCACCTTACATGACAGTTCCATTGACACCCTCCTTTCCTGCCTTTCCACGAAGGGCTGTTGTTGTGAGGTTCCAAGAAGGGCTCTTGTCGCTGAGCTTTCGGGTTTGGCCTCTCCTGACTCATTCTCCGGTGCAGCTCCCCCCCCCCCCCCCCCCCGCCTTCTGACAGTGCTTGCTTGAGAAATCCGGGAGGGAGCGCATATCTTTGGGGGTAGCAACTGCCTGCCAGAGGAATCCCAGCTGGGCCACATCTGGAGAGGCCGGAAGTGGTCTGGGGGCTGGAAGGAAGGGGCCAGCTGACAAGGTTAAAATGACAAGCACTTGAAGGTCCGGGGGGCGGGGCAGCCCCAGGCTGACACTCACACTCAGCAAAAGAGCCTAGGGCTGGGGACAAAGCCACTAAGCGAAGGAGAAGCGCGGGCCTGCTTGGAGCTGACCAGCTGATCTGGAAGGTGACACCAGGGAGGTAGCTTTGGAGTTGAGACCTGTGGGGGCACCGGGTGAACCAGGCAGAGGGAGCAACGAGTGCAGAGGGCCTGCGGTGAGAGCAAGCTTGGGGTGTTCGGCCTGCAGCAGGGAAGCTCTGCGAGGCTGAAGGAGTTGCTGGAGTTGGAGTGGAGAGGAAAGAGAGGCCAGGGAGGTGAGCAGGAGCCGGGTACCTGTGTCATCTCCGTCCACTTGTCGGACAGCCCTGGGAGGCAGGAAGTGCTCTCGTCCAGGTTTTATGGGTGAAATAACAAAAGCACAGAGAAGTTCGGTAACTTGTCTGGGGTCACGCAGCGATGTAGGAATGAGGAACTTGGAAGCCCCAGGGCCTTCAGTCTTCACCTCTGTTTTCTTCTTTTAATCTTTTTAAATATTTTTCTTATATTAGTGAAAAGAGATACTGGTCCTAATTTTTGCTAGATGGATAGACAGATGAGAGGAATAGATGTAGGACGAGTGCATGGCTTTGGGCATCTCTTAATTTACATATGTGCTGTGATAGCTTATTTCCAACTTGCTGCTTCCATCAGCATTAATTTTTCAAGATTTGACATTGTTTTCAAATCGGATGAAAACTAAGTTTAAAAGCTGAATGCCCACCGAGGAGGCTGAGGCAGGAGGATCGCAAGTTCAAGCTCAGCCTGGGCAACTTAGCAAGACCATGTCTCAAAATAAAATTTAAAAAGGGCTCAGTGCAGAGGCCCTGGGTTCAATCCCCAGGACTGAGGGGAAAAAAAAAGCTGGAGGTGCGTCCCCGTCCAGGGCTTGCTTTATGGCACTCTCAGTGACTCACCCTGCCCTCCCCGGGCCAGGTCGGCTCCGCCCGCCCGGTCCACAGGGGTCCAGTGTTTTTGCAAATGGTTGAGGAGTTGAATGCCTTCCCTGCACCCCAACAGTGAGCAGAGGTTGCTGGGCGCTGCGTGCGCTGTCTAGCAGGCCTTCGGATGCAAGGGCGCCGGCCCATCTCCCTGTGGGGAAAACGAGGCTCCCCAGGGGCAGAACTGTGTGCGGAGCCGCTGCCCTGCACTCCCCGCCAGGAGGACGCTTGGGAAGCCGGACATCTCTACGGGAGCCCAGGGCACAGCCACCCTGCACCATTTTGGGGAACTCGGGGTGGGGGCTGAGGCTCCCCTGCGGCAGCCCCTGAAGTGCACTCGCCTTTGTAAAGAAGAAATGAAACTCCCCGAGTCGGGAGGAGTCGGGAGGAGTCGGAGCAGCTCCTGGGGCTGGACACAGTCTAGCCCGCGAGCACCTGTCCCCACGCTGGAGCCCGGGCCTCCCAAAAGCTTGACGGCTGCTGCTATGCAGATCCGACTAGAAAATATGGCCTGAGATTTAGCCAAATTAGCTTTCTAGGAACTTCGAATTTCTGGCTGTCTTCTTCCTCGCTGGCCCAGGATCTCTCTTTTTCCAGTTATACAATTATTCCAGGTATCCTCCCTGACTTAGGCGATTATAAGGAGTTTGTGATTCAGTAGATCAGAATGCCTCTTAAAGCCCATTGCTTTCCCAGGTGGAGAAGGAGGCTCTCACCTCCTTGGATGTGGAGTGCTTACCTCTATTGATACAACCTGTGATCATACTTTGTAGCAGCCACATCTCAGTTGGGGCGCATATCAAACTTGTCAGCCAAAAGCTCCGTATTTCTTTTCTGTATCAGCTGCCGCCAATCAGAGTTTCTTCCATTCTGAGACTTCTTGTTTGAGATCAACAGTCGTGGGTCTTTCTTGTTTCCTGGTAACTGTACTTCAGGCTAAGTGGCTCGCATTTTTGCTTCAAATGCTGCTTTGGCTTCATTTTCAAGTCTCCTTACACCGTTCTTCACTGCTCACCTGGTTTATCTTTTCCTATTTTTAGAGTCATTTCAGAGTGTTGTGTGATTTTTAAATATTTGGAAGTGAGTGGACTCCTTTGAAGTTATCTTTTTGTTGATTTCTAAATTTGGTCACTGCGTCATGGTCATTGTGGTCAGCCTCTGCAGCTTCTGTATCAACAATGGCGAATTTATTGAGGTCTTTGTAGGATTTTCTGGTCATTTTTCCCTGAATGTTCCTGAATGTTTTCCTAAAGGTTGAAAAAGATGTGTATTCTGTTCACTTTCTGTTCTGGCTCTCTAGCACTAAGTGTCTATTAGACCAAGCTTATGAATTATATGGGTCTATTTTCTGTGTCTGTATATATTTTCTCTACCTGTTATTTCCCACTATCATCAAGGGGCTGTTGGTTTCTCCTTGTGTTCCTGTTGGGTTTTTGCTTCGTTTCAGAAGCAAGATTAGTTACACAGCTGTATGACTAGAACAAGAGTTTCTCGTTTTCAGACCTTCTGAGTGAGTGGCTTCTTTAGTCAGTATAAAATACCCGCATTTCTTCCTTTTATTACTTCAGCGGCTTTATTCTGTCTTATTTGGCACCAGTATCAACCACACCCGTTGCCTTCATTTGCCTTTCTCCTTGATTCATTTCCCAACGCTTTACATTCCTGTGTTCAACTGGCAAGGTAGAGGACTTCGACCGGCTGGCCAGATCAGCCAGAGAACAATAGGACTTGCACCTCAGTTTCTGTAACTAGAAACATGGCAAGCTGCTTCCCTGCTTGGACCTCACGTTCATTTTTTATTGTGTCTCATTAGTACCTGCTTGCAGTACACGAAGCCTACAGTCATGTGCATGCACACAGCACTGCTTGGTTTTAACCCCCTTCTCACCCACCTCCCTCCCTCCGTCTCTAAATCCCCTCCCCCCACTGTTTTTCAGGTTGTTATTATTATTCTTAGCTCATGTCTGTGACACATAATGTTTACATTCATTGTGGGTGTTTAGTACCTGTGCAGGGAATGTCTTAAATCTTATGCTTCCTTTTCCTCTCTCTCTCCGCTCTCCCCTTACGCTCAGTCTCCTGGACTCCTTCCCATTTGCAAGAGGTCTACCCCCTTGTTTCCTTCTATCCATCCATAAGTGACATGTGCGACATTTAAACTTGTGTGTCTGGTTTATTTCACTCAACACTGTATTTTCCTGGTGTGTCCATTTTCCTACAAATGTATCCTTCTTTATGGCTGAGTAGATTCCATTATGTGTGGATATATTTTCTTTATCCGTTCATCTGTTGATGGGCATACAGGCTGCTTCCAGGATTTAGCTATTATGAATTGTGCTGCTGTAAACATGGATATGCATCTATCACTGTAATATGATGTCTTTAGCTCTTTTGGGAAAATACTCAGAAGGGGAATAGCTGGGTCATATGGAATTTCTCATCTTAGTTCTTTGAGAAATCTCCATACTGATTTCTGTAATGGTTGGACTAGTTTATAGTCCTACCAACAATATAGGGGGTTTCTTTTTCACTGTAGTCACAGCCTCTCCAGCATTTGTTATTCTTTGACTGCTTAATGACTGCCATTCTTTCTGGTGTAAGATGGAATCTTGGTGCTGTTTTAATGTGCATTTCTCTAATGGCCAGAGAAGTTGAACATTTTCTCACGTTTGCTGACCATCTGTACTTCTAAGAAGTGTCTGTTCATTTCACTTGCCCATTTCTTGATTGGATTAGGCCTCAGTTTCTTGATCTGTTCTTCCTTTCTATCAGGGTTTTTGTGAAAATAAATATGATAATTGGGGGGATGTAATTTAGTGGTAGAGTGCTTGCCTAGCTTGTGTGAGGCTCTGGGTTCTATCCCCAACACTACAAATAAATGAATGAATAAGATCGTGAGTTTGAAGAGTTCAGCATAATCCCTGTACACACATCAGTCATTGGGTGTGAATGCACTGGCTGCCATTGGAGGCAGTGAGGACAGCATGTGCAAAGGCCCAGGGGTGAGAAAGCACAAGGAAGGGGTGTTTGCTAATGACTTAGCCACCCTGGGAGCCTCCTCTGCTTGGCATGATATATGAGTAAGCCCCAGTCCCTGCCCAGAAGGACTTTTCAGTCTGGAAAGGGAGCGAACAGACAGGCACAGCTCACTGTGAACAAGAGAGAGAGGGTATGGCATTGGAGCCCTGAAAGAGGAGCAGAGTGTGCTGGGAGGGCCTGGGAAGGTCCTCAGTGTCTGAGGTACTGATGGGCAGAGGAGTCAGCCTGAGGGCTGCAAGAAGTGGGACAGGCTGTAGCCGCCTCGGGGCCGGTGGGCGGGTGGGAGGGTGCACCTGCAGAGTGATGAAGATGGCTCTCAGGGCTGGGCGTGATGGTGCAGGCCTGTAATCCCAGCATTCCAGAGGCTGAGGCAGGAGGATGTTGAGTTTGAGCCCAGCCTAGACAATTTAGCAAAAACTTGTTTTGAAATTTTTAAAAATTTTTAAAAGGGCTGGGGGTGCAGCTCAGTTCAAAGGCCCTGGTTCAGTCCCCAGGACTGCGACAAATAAGCAAACAGGATCAGGATGGTCCTCCTGGCCCTCCGCAGCAAGGGACTGGGGCCCGCAACTCTCTTGGACGCTGTCGGGGAGCAGCACCTGAGCAGATGTGGAGTCCCCCAGCACCATGAGAGCCGGCTGCTATGGAAGCGACAGGCTGGGGAGGAGCCAGCCGGACCTGCCTTTTGCCTTGCAGGTGCCCTACTCGGCCTGGCCGTGGGGTCCCCTCCGTTGCTTTTTTCCTCTCGCTGGGGTCTCCTGACATCTTGGGACAGTCCACCTCTCCCCAAGACCACAATGTAGGCCCTCAGGGCCACTGGAATTATTTTCCAACATTTGCAAATCCAGATAACATGCACAAATGAGGCGTTCTGGTCACTTCTGGAACATCAGGACACCTGGCAACACCAGGCCTTCATTTTCATGCAGGAGCAACGCAGCTGGAGGAGAGTGGCAGCTGTCATTTAGGGCCGGGAATAGGTCTGCCACCTGTCGTCCATCCCACCCTGCTCCCTCGGGCAGCTCAGGGCCTTGTCACTGAACTACATCCCCAGTCCCTTTTTTGTTTTTTATTTTGAGACGGCAACTCACTAAGTTGCTAAGTTGCCCAGCCTGGGGGTCAGACTTGCCATTCTCCTGCCTCAGCCTCCCAGAGTTCTGGGATTACAGGTGTGTGCCACTTCCCCTGGCCTCACAGATGTTTGTGTTATTTGGAAGGGTGATTCTCAGTGGTCAGGAGCAGGGAGGCTGGCACTGCCCAGAGGTGGCCGGTGCCCTGCTGTGGGAGGCCGTGTGTGAAGGCCTGGGGCCCTGGGAACCATGGGGAGAGGACTGAAGGGTTGTTGGGATCCTGCTGGCTGGAGGACTGGCGCTTTTGCTGATCACCTTGATAGCCAAAATTGCAGACCTGGCTCTTTTCCTTCCTTCCTTTTTTTTTTTTT
>PVJO010012014.1:0-11284 GCA_004026905.1 Hystrix cristata | reverse complement strand
CACTGCCCTGATTTCTAAGGCCAAGATCAATTTGTCTCCTCCACTTGAGCTATCAACAGAACCAGGGGGTCTTGCTCATTTGAATCTGTCTCTTTGCACTCAGATCGTACCTGTGAGACCTGTCCATAACTGTCTTAGCAACCACTGTTTGCTTGGTAGCCAGAGATAAGCAAGGGGGAGGCAGTGAGGTTCAGACAGACACAGCCGGTGGTCACTGGGAGCTCTCTCCACACTGTCCCAGGCCTCTCCCGCCAGCCACAGTCTTCTTGCCTCTTTGAAACTCCCCAGTGAAGCGAGTGGCCCTGTTCCCATCTTGTGGATGAGGATACTGAGGCTCCGAGAGGACCCCCACTTGCCTGGTCTCCCGGTCAGATAGGGTGGAGTCTGCGCTTGGTCCCGAAGTCCCACTTCTGTGTCTCAGGTGCCCTGAGTCTCCTCCTCACACAGGAGGCCCCTCTAGATCCGGGAGCAACAGGAAGAACATGACAGAGAGCACCTCCCTCTGCCGCACCTGTCTGCAGACAGTGGAAAGCAGGGCGCTCCTGCCTGTGCCCACACGTTGCCAGCTCAGCTTTGCCAGGGGGCAGAGACCTGGTCACCGCTGAGACAAGTTGCCTGGCAAAGGCAGGGCAGACGTCAAGGGAGTCCACATACCAGCTTGGCCACTTCCTGTTTCATCTTACAGGCACTTCTTGAGCGCCTCTGAACCTCAGTTTCCTCTCTGTGCAGGGGGAATGTTGGGCCTCATTCCACACTGTGCTTTCCAGGAAGAGAAAGCAGAGGCGTTGAAGAGGAGCAAGTTCATGTCTGACTCCTTCACGCCAGGCAGTGTCCCAGGGCTCCAGAGTCAGAAGACCTGGGTTCAAATCCCAGCCCATTCTTTACTGACTATACCTCACGTGGGTTCCCGAAGTTCTCTGGGCCTCAGTTTCTGTATCTCTAAAACGGGGATGGTGTTAACTGCACCTGCTGTGTCCCTGGGGCTCGTGTCAGAGTTCAGCGGGCCCCTGTGGGTCAGGTGCCCCTCTGGGGGCTCAGTCCCAATCAGGGGGAACCCCAGGGGCAGAAGGGCGCCGGGGCTGACCTCTAATGGCCAGAGGAACTGGGGATGAGGAGAGGCAATCATAGCGAATTCTGCAGCCCTCAGGAAGGAGAGCCCCGGAGCCAGGACCGTCCCGGAGACAGCTAAAATCTAATCAGCGCCCTGGCGCCGGATGCACACGCCCCTCAGGGCAGCAAGCAGCAGTCCCGGCGGTGACGCCTGGGGACCGGCTCTCCAGGGGTCAGCCTAGATCCCTGCCTGAGTTGAGGTCGTCAAGGGGCTTCCAAGCCAGAATTGGTCAGTGTGTATCCAGCTGGGAGAGGTGGAAAATTCCAGCTCTTGGAGCTGTATTCCTGCCTTGTCAGGGATGGCTGCTCCCACAGGGGGCTGGTGCATTCTTCAGGCAGCGCAGCTCTCGGGGAGCCGGACTGTGCCAGGCACCGTGCTGAGCCGGGGAGGCAGTGAGGGACAGACAGACACAGCCGGTGGCTGGTGGGAGCTCTGCCCAGACAATACGTAGACGACGCCTGAGTGCATGGGTCGCTGTAAGGTGGGTGCTCTGTGGTAAACGCTGGCCCTGGCAGGGTTGCGAGGAAGTGGCCATCAGCTCCCACCCTGAGCCTGGGACATTTGGACCCCAGCTCCTCCGCCTCGGTCTCCTCCCTCCGACCCCGGAACCTTCTGAGGCCGATCAGCTTGCCTGGCCCCACAAGGAGTTGCCTCGATGTCTCCCAAGAGCCCTGTCACCACATGTCTGTAGCCACCATGAGCATCCACATGGCTGTGAAGTGGCCTTTGGCATGTGGTGATGGCCTGTCCCAGTGAGAGTGCCCCCTCCAGGGGCTTGTGGCCCTCTGTATGAGGAGATGCAGGGTCTCCGGCCCACCCTGCCCCACTCCGCACAGCCATCCTGCACCCCAGCCACAGCAGACAGCCCACACACCTGCCTCGAGGCAGCTGGAACACTCTGCTCCCGGAGCCTCTTGGGCCACTATGTCCACGCGCATGGTCACCCCCAGCGAGTCTACTCCTCTGCCAGGCTCTCTACCTCCTCCCACCACCCGCCCAAGGCCACCCTGCCCCCATGCCCCTCATCAGCCACCGCCAGGTCCTGCCCACCCAATCTTCTACCTTCCAGATGACCCAGGAGCCTGATTTGTCTTCTCCAGATCTGCCACCCAGCATCATTTTATGTCTCTTCTCTGCTCAAAACCCTTCAATAACCTCTCATCTCACTCAAGTTTTTGCTAAAGGAGGAAGGAATGAATGAATGAATGAATGAACGGCCTGCTTGCCCTGCAGTGGCCAGCATGCAGCAAGGGTTTGGGAAACACTGCAAGAGGGACAGGAGGGCAGGAGGGAGAGGTGCAGACCGAAAACCAACAGGGAGGCAGATGGCCTCTGTCCCTGAGCTGCCAGGAGAACCTCCCACGGCTGCTCCTCCCTCCCACGAACCTGGTGCAGGATGAGTAGGCAGAGCCTGGGCCATTTGGGACCTGGCCTGGCCCGCCACACCCTCTGGGTGGAGCTGTGGTATGACAGCCGTTTCTGGGAACCCCCGGCTTGGCTGCTGCCCAGGAGCAATGTGTCCCTGGCCCTCAGCCAGTCGGAGCCAGCTGTCCCGCAGGCGGAGGAAGCTCCGGACCAGAGCAGATGGTGGAGTCTCTGGGACCACAGCTTCCTCTGCACGTGTTATTGGTCACAAGCTGGTGCATCCCGTCTGCAGAGCCTGCCCCTCTGCGCACCAGACTCCGTGGCAGGGAGAAGATGAGCAGGAGGCCTGGCGACTGCCCGGCTAGGGAGGGAAGACTCCGCAACCCCTGCTGTCCCCAGCATTTCAAACTCCACTTAGCTCCCCAGGATGTGTGCAGAGTGAGGCGCAAGTACTCTCCACCAGCAGCTGTGTCCCCTCCCCAGGGCTCTGCATGCTGCCCGGTCCAGACTGTCATCTCAAGAGGCAGCAAAGCACCGTGGTTAGGCACACGGACTCGGCGCAGGACGCCGGGCTCAGCCCTGGCTCTGGGACCACTGTGCAAGTTCTCACCGCTCTGCCCCGGTCTCACCACCTGTCAAATGGGAAGTGGATGGCACCAGTCTCGGGGGGTGTTGTGAGGCTAAACCGATACAGCGTACACGCTGAGAATGATGTCAGGCCTACAACCAATACAGCAGATGCGGTTTTTTTGGACAAGGACAGGGGTAGAGCTGTCAGTGCAAGACGCAGGTTTCCAACCCAAGTATTGAAAAAGAAAGGAAGGGAGAGAGGAAGAGAAAGGAAGGAAGAAAGCAAAGAATTTTTATGGGCAAGATCTTGGCTGAACATCTATGTTTAAAAATAGATTATTTTATTTTTATTACTGACTTTTAGCCATTCATTAATAGATGTTGACTGCTGTCATGTCGGGGACTATTTTAGAAACTGGGGACAAAGCAATGACCAGGGCAGACACAAAGCTGTGTCATCACAGGGCCAGAATTCTCACAGGGAGAGACCAACCTTACATACATAGACAAATACGTAATTTAAATGACAAGTTATCTTTTATGCTCCCCATTTCACAAAGTAGTAGTCTACTGAGAGTGACTATTTCACAGTCTTCTGGACCCAGGCTACTTCTTTTGTGAATCATTTATGAACTTTGCCTATTTTTCTTAAAAGAATGTTTTTCTTATTGATTTGTGAGCTCTCTTTATATATTAAGGCCATCAACCCCCTCACGTAGATTGCTGTCTGTTTTAGTCTTTTGATTTCTTTCTTTTCTTTTTTTCTTTCTTCCCTTCTTCCTGTGATCCGGGGGATCAAACCCAGGGCCTTGTGCAAGGCAGGCAAATGCTCTACCACCAAGCTACACCCATAGCTCCTTCCGCTTTTCCTTTTTCTTTTGATCTAAGGAAGTTGAAAACATTTTTGCAGTCAAATCTTTCTATCACTGCCATCCACATCCTGAAACCAAACAAGAACTCACACACCTAACTAACCTCACGGCCGTGGTGAGAGACAGTGATGAGTACTGTGACACAAGAGCACAGCGTGTGGGGAGGCCACCAGGGAGAGGCGAGGCAGCAGAGCGGGCTGCGGGAAAGGAGAGGAGGGGAGGCTGGAGGGCAGCAAGCCGGATCTTTGGGGGCTTGGACTGTTTTTTCATTTTCTTACATTTAAACTTTTGTTTGCAGAGAATTGTAGAGGCGCACATTGTGCATCTGTAAGCATAATGCAGACGGGTCCCTAGACTCTCCATCTGCCCTGGTGGTGCTGTCTTACTGATACACAGCACAGTGTGGGAGCCGGGTGTTGGCTTAGTGCACTCGCAGACACCCGATGGACTCTGTGCCTGTGCGTGTGCATGCGCATCTAGCTCTGTGCAGTTTTATCTTGTGTGAAGCCTTGTATCTCCACCACCATGACCAAGCTCCAGAACAGCCCTGTCCTCACAAAGGTTCCCTTGCTGCCTATTAGAGCCACACGCAGTCCCCGGGCATGCGCCCTCTTCTCACATGGGGCTGGGTTTCCTCCTAAATCAGAGGTGACGCCCTTGGACATGCTGTGGCCCCCTGGTGACGAAGCTAGGTGAGGACTGAGGCTCTTGACAGGCGTGAGAAGGCAGGGCCTGGCCTTGTTTCCTGTTGAAAAGTGACTCTGGCCATAGCATGGAGGACAGAGGGGTGACCCATGTCTGCAGCGACCACTGACTGCCCGCATCCCAAGACTTCTCTCAGCCCCAGAATGGGCTTTTGAGAAATCTTACCACTTTCCCTCTCGGAGATCAATAGCTGCCTATTGCCGAAGGAGGGCCCTTTGATCCAGAGTCTGGACCTGAGCTCTGAGGGAGCCCAGAAACCCCTAAAAATGGAACACGAGATTAAATGTGGCATATTGCTGGGAAGAGGGTTTGGATTACATCAGATGCCAGAGGGGTCGGTGAGCCCAAAGTATGAAGAACCTTGCATTCAAGGCAGAGGTAGTGGTTAAGATCCCAGGTTCAGGAGCCCGAGGGCTGGGCTCAGTCCTAGGCCTGTCACAGCTGTGCAACATCAGGCAAGTACTTCACCGTTCCGTGCCTTGGTTCCCTTATCTGAAAATGGGGAAAATAATGGCACCTACTTTATAAGCCTATTGTGAGTAGTAGATGAGCTAATATATGTAAAATAAGTAGAAGAAAACCTGGTTATGGTGAATGCTTGTGTTTGTTAAGTGAATGAAGAGATGGTGAGATATAGGAGGGCAGAGCTTTTAGGTAAAGACTAAGGCTCTGGGATACCAGGTCCTTTCCACTTTATCATCACTGCATTATTCTTTTCAAAAGAATGCACTTGTAGGTTAACCGCTATTACCTCTCTTGTCCTGCATCTCAGACCTCTGTTAATATGACCTCAGGTAATTTTTTTTTAAGCTGCTGCTATACCGTGAGCCCATGCAGACACTAAGGTCCCTATGCCTTTTCTGCTGCTTAATCAGGCTTTCTGGTCCTGGATGTGGGCAACTAATGTTTGAAACTGACAAGCAAGATGGCCAGTTCTTCTAGTTCATTCGTTTCATCTCACTGTTCTAGGAGTTCTAGGAGAAGTTGGAGGTTCTCATGTACTGGAATGCGCCTAAGCTCCCAAGTAGACAGACCTGGGTTCTGGTTCTGACTCTACCCTCTTGTCAGCTGTGGGACCCTGGCCAAGTCACTTGACCTCTCTGGCCTCGGCTTCTTCAGCTGGAGAGCGGAGATGCCTCTGTGGCAGGGTCCTCAGGCAGACTTGGCAAAGGCAGCCTCCTGAAGTGTTTAGAAAGCACAGCCTGAGAGCCGGACAAGCTGGAACTGTGTGTGCAGAGCCTGGCTCCACCTCAGGCGGCTGTCTCCAGCACGCTGGCTCTGGTCGGAATGGTCATGGCCTTGACCGTGACCTTGGAGCAAGTGCCCTGTCTGGGGAGGGGTGCAAGAAGCAGCCGGCCACATGTCAGACGTGGGTCTTTGGGGCGTCCGTGTCCAGGCTGGCAGCTGACCTAGGTGACCTCCTAGGTCCCTTCCGACTCCGGCACAGTGGGAATCCCGCAGTTCCTGGCACCTTGAACTGACCTCCTCCACAGGCTTGGCCCTGGCCGCCCACCACGGTCCCTTTTGCCCCTCCGCTCGTCTGCACCTTGTCCTCTGCCCCCAGGGTTCCAGGGTCCTCTCTCACTGCGTCTGTGCGCAGTGTCCCCCAAAACACAGCCACTATGTGTCCCTCTGCAGCTGCCTGTACACGCATGCCTGGCTGTGCCACATGGGCGGTCTTTTCCTTGTTATTTTGCTTTTGGTTTTCGTTGTGCTGGGGATGGAATTTGAGTGCTCTACCACTGAGCTATATCCCCAGCCTTTTTTTTCTTTCCTTTTTTCTTTCTTTTTGTTTTTGTTTTTGTTTTTGCTATATAACCCAGGTTGGGCTCAAACTTGCAATCTTCCTGCTTCAGCCTCCCAAGTAACTGAGATATAAATTGGCTCAGATGTGATGTTTCATTCAGCCCTGACTGGGTTGCTTGACCACACTACACCTCTTTGGAGCACTTTATGGCTAAAGCCCTTCTACAGTGTGACTTGGACCTACTTCCCAATAGAATCAGTACTGAAGCGACACCTTTGCCACCTCTGCCGCAGGATGCTGTGGACATCTGTGATTTGTGAGAGCGAAGGTTACTGGGGCTGTGCAGAGGAACCCGGCGCCAGAGACCCAACACCCACTCCCACCCCACCTCTCCTTGCCTTCAGTGTGGCTCTCAGGGCCCAAGCCCTGTCGGGGCCCCGCGTGGTGGCAAAAGCGAGTGCTGAGCCCTGCTCCGTGCCAAGCCCCAGCCTTGGTAAACCAGGCAGCCTGGCTCTCTGGACGACACAGCTCCGGCTTTCCCTCCTGACCTGTCCCTGGTGCCTGTGGCACTTTCGGGAGCATACAGGCTGGTCCCATGCCTGACTGCCCTGGTCCAGCTGACTGACCTTCTGCAGGAGGACAGGAGCTGTGCCAGCTCCTGCCCGGGCATCATCTCAGGAAGCACACAATGTCCATCTGTCCTACTCTGGTGCTGCTGCCCTCGTTCACCAGAGGAAGGTGGTGTCTGCTGGTGTCTCTTACTGCCAGCTTAATCCTGTCTTGTGTTTTGATCCATTAGTTCATTAATGATTCATAGGAGCCTTTCAGGGAGCTGCTCGGGGACCCCTGTGGTAAAGCAGAGCTTTCCCTCTTCCTGGCTTCTTAGTCCACTTCATTTAAGACTCCTGTACTTCAGCTGCAAGGGCTGCAATTGATTAGTGTCGCCTTCTTCCCTCCTTCCCTTTCTCCCTTCCTCCCTCCCCTCTTCTCTCTTTTTCTTTCTTTCTTTCTTTCTCTTCTTTTGACTGAACTCAGGGCCTTTGCACTGAATTACATCCCCATTTTTATACTTTATTTTGAGACAGCATCTCCCTATGTTGCCCAGGCTGGCTTGAACTTGCCATTCTCCTGCCTTGGCCTCCTGAATAGCTTTTCTGAATAAGATCACAAGATAGAGAGCCGAAGCAGGGGTGTCAGGGGTAATGAGCCCTCTTAGCATTGCTAAGGAACGTAACCCAGTAAGCTTGTTAGAGGAAACTGACGTTATATACCAGGAGTGTTGGAAAAAATGAATACACATGTTGGCTCTGTGGATTTCTGCTTGTGAACATCTCTCTCTCTCTGTTTTCTTTGCAGTGGAAGGGTTCAAATCCAGGGCATGCTGGGCAAGCGATCTACCACTAAGCCTCATCTGTAGGCCTTGAGCATTTTTCTTAATAACTGGTACTTTGGTCTGAATGTGCCCCCCATTCATATGCTGAAACTGAATCTCAATATGATAATATGGAGCACAGGGCCTCCAAGGAAGAAACTAAGTACCTTTATAAAAAGAGATACATGCCCTTATAGAAGAGCTCCAGGAGCTTGTCTGCCCTCTGCCATGTGAGGACACATGGCAAGTGCCCCCTGTGAAACAGAGAGGGGCCCTCACAATACGCTGAATCTGCAGGTGCCTGGGTCTTAAAAGGCTTCGCAGCCACAAGCTATATACTTTTCTCTTCAGCAATGATCCACGCCAAGGGTGTGTTTGTTACACAGCCCCCATGGACTAAGATGACTGGTAACTTTCCAGTTACTGTATGAGGCTCAGGTGATGCCCGCAACACCCCAGGGAGATGTTGTTAGATAGCCCTTAGCAGATGAAGACATGGAGGCACCAAAGCGCAGCTTGCTCAGTGTCACAACTGCAAGTGGAGCAGGCGTTGAACATAATAGGGCATGTGAGCGCGTGAAGAAAAGTGTCTCGGGAAAGGCGATCGGTGGCTCAGCCCGAGGCTCCCCTGGCTCTCAGGACTGCAGAGAGATTGTGGCAAGCGCCAAAGACCCTGTCAGCAGCTCAGGGAGAACCACCTACTGCTTTCTCTCCCTCTACAGGCGCCTTAACATCTCCCCATGGGGTGGCTTCGCTCTGGCCTCCTGTTCTCTGCGACCTGCTTGATTCTGGTGCAGATGGCAGGCTGTGGTAAGTCACCACCTCTGAGCCTGGAGACTGGGCACTCAGCACAGAGAGGGACGGGGAAGGCAAGGAGCGCAGGGAGTGGACAGACGGATGGGACACCTCCCCTCACAGTGGTCCTGTGTCCCCACAGGGAGCCTGAAGGTCCTGGGGAAGCCCACCTGCTTCTCGGATTACCTCAGCCTCTCCACCTGCGAATGGCGGCTGGACCGCCCGCTGCACTGCAGCACAGCGCTCAGCCTGTCCTACCAGCTCCTTCTCGACCCGGATGAAAAGTAAACCTGGGCTGGGACCATGGGAGGGCAGGGTGCTAAGCAGAGTTGCCGAGGCTTGTAGTGTACAATGCGAGATGTGGGGGAGGTCATGGCACACTGTCATTACACACATGGCATGTGGATCTGGCTGGAATATGGCACAAGACCAGCTGTCCCAAACTTCAGGGTCTCTGGAGCATCCAAGAAGCTTTATCCAGCAGTGTGCATCCATCCGTACTTCCCTTATTAGATTTCAAATCACAGCAACACACAAGACCACGTTCAACGAGCATGTGTCACGTAGCCGCTGGAAAACTCCAGAGTCTTATGGAAACTGAGGAGGAGTGAAAAGTGAGAGTGTAAAGGCAAATAACATCTAGAGTTACTATGTAAACGGTTTGACCCAGTAGCCACCTGACACCTGTGAGAACCACTGGACAAGGCCATTGACAGGCAGGAAGGGGGATGTGCTAGTGGCGGGGATCGTTGCGAGGGCAGGAGGCCCGAGAGCACAGGTATGCAGCTCAGGTGTTGGGTGTACAATTCTGGGGCACGTTCACCTCTTCAGGACACTATATACAGGGTTCCCGGATGGGCTGTGATAGACCAGGGACAGGCACACCGGCCCTTGGCCCGTATCTGACCTGCTACCTGTTTTTATAAATAAAGTTTTATTAGCACATAGCAATGCTCCTTCCTGTACATCTAGCCCATGGCTTTTTTTGTGCCATATCAGTGAGCTGAAAGTAGTGACAAAAACTGGAGGACTCTCAAAGCCCAAAATATTGACCTTCGAATGGTTGCTGTCACTGGCCTCGCCTGTGTGACATGAGGCTTGCTGATGAGGTGGTGCACTGGTGCAAACTGTCTACATAGAGGGGCACTGGGGACACGTCATAGGTGACTAATGCACAGGTCCTTGCCTCTCAGGACCTGTGGGGATGAGCTGAGCCCCAGGACCAGCCCCTGCAGCGGGAGATCATGAGAAGGGTCCGTGCCAGGGGTGGGAGGGACTGCGGCCAGCAAGGAACGCAGCGCCAGTCTTCTGGCCCCACCACACCCTGGCCACTCTCAGGTTCCCAGATCTGGTCCTCAGATCAGGGCAGCACACAGTCCAGAAAGCTGGTCTTGGGGATAATTGTAGGCATAGCCGGCCTCCACCTGACCAGTCTGACCCCCACTGTTTGCAGAAACCACACCTGTGTTCCCGAGAACAGCGCAGATGCGGTGTGCCTGTGTCACATGGAGATGAAGAACCTGGTCTTTTCGGACACCTATCAGCTGAACCTGACAGCCGGCACGCAGCTGCTGTGGAGCCACGAATTCAAGCCCAGCAATCATGGTGAGGCCCAGCAGGAGGATGCCAGGCAACACATCCTCCTGTACTTCCTAGAACGTGGCGGACTTCCTGCCCCTTTCCGGGCTTCTGTTATTCCATCTTGGAATGGGGTCGGGCTCAGGCATGCGTCAGGCCCCCTTCAGCTCAGCTATTTCGAGCGCCTGGATTTCAGTGTCCAAGAAGGTGTGTGGAAATCGCGCACACCAGCTGCTTGCTGGCTGGGGATCTGAAGGTGACCTGGGAGCAGCCCTTCCCCACTCTTCAGGCCGGCCAGCAGCTTCTCCAGATGCTCATGACCGGGGAAGGCTGACCCTGTCCTGGCGTCCAGAGTGCCTGCCGCACTTACTCCATGACTTTGCTCAGTGTCATTTGAAACAGAAATTTAAAGCAGGAATTTCTTATTGTGCAACATGGGGCAAATCACATTAACCTCTCTGGGCCTCAGTTTCCAAGAGACAGTTGTATAACCTGGAGTGCAGAGAAAGCAAGTAACCCGCCTTAGGTCACAGAGCTGCTCAGCAGCGGAGGGTCACGGAGCACTGTCCTCCCTCCTGACGCCTGCCCAGACTGCGAGTGGCCCCCGGGACCTGGGACTGACCCATAAATACGTTTTATTTTACTTTTGCAATTGGCTTCCTTGGGGAAGAAATTTTTTATCGGCATATGTTTAGGATAATTATATTCGTCTCGGGGAAATGGTATGCACACACGTTGCATCTTAATCATGCACAAATTTTAAAATGATTTTTAGCGTCTGGGGCTCCCTGGTAGAGAACTTGCCTAGTGTGCATGAGCCTCTGGATTCCATCCCCACCAGCACAAAAGAATAATAATAATTTTTCCACTCATATGGATTTTAATGCATATTCTATACTTGTGAGCTCATGGGTGTGATTGCTTAGAAAGAGACTAAAGTTTTCAACAGGTGAATCCAAATGAAGACAAATACTTAGGATCGTTTTTGCTATTCTTGGTCTCTTGTGGTTCCAGATGAAATTCATGATTGTCTTCTCTAATTCTTTGAAGTATGTTAGTGGTATCTTGATTGGAATTGCATTAAATCTGTATAGTAGTTTAGGAAGTATAGCCATTTTCACGATGTTGGTTCTTCCTACCCAGGAACATGGGATGTCCTTCCATTTTTG